>PVIU01013017.1:5728-57763 GCA_004026605.1 Ondatra zibethicus | reverse complement strand
CAAACAATGCTGCTATGAACATAGCTGCACAAATGCTTTTGTAGTATGATTGGACTTCTTTTGGATATATTCCCAAGAGTGGTATTGCTGGATCCTGTGGTAGGTTGATTCCCAATTTCCTGAGAAACCACCACACTGATTTCCAAAGAGGTTGCACAAGTTTGCATTCCCACCAGCAACAGATGAGAGTTCCCCTTACTCCACATCCTCTCCAGCATAGGCAATGGTTGGTGTTATTGATTTTAGCCATTCTGACAGGTGTAAGATGGTATCTCAACGTTGTTTTGATTTGCATTTTCCTGATGGCTAAGGAAATTGAACATGACCTTAAGTATCTTTTGGCCATTCAAACTTCTTCAGCTGAGAATTCTCTGTTCAGATCATTACCCTATTTTTTAATTGGGTAATTTAGCATTTTAATGTCTAGTTTCTTGAATTCTTTGTATATATTGGAGATCAGACCTTTGTCTGATGTGGGGTCAGTGAAGATCTTCTCCCATTCAGTAGGTTGCCTTTTTGTCTTAATGACTGTGTCTTTTGCTTTACAGAAGCTTCTCAGTTTCAGGAGGTCCCATTTGTTCATTGTTGCTCATATTGTCTGTGCCATTGGGGTTTTACACAAGAAGTGGTCTCTGGTGCCCACGTATTGCAGGCTACTTCCCACTTTCTCTTCTATCAAGTTCAGTGTGGTCAGATTTATGTTGAGGTCTTTAATCCATTTGGACTTGAGTTTTTCAAATGTGCATTTTAATGAGATATTCAGATTAATCATTAGTTTGAGGATAAAACCTGTATCTTTACAATATAATGTTATGAAAATAAAGTCAATTTCTCTACTAAATTATAGGTTACATATATAAACATATTGCAAAGGACATATATATATATTATATATATAATTTCTTCAACATTTCAGGATATTACACCTTTAACTCATCATTAATAATTTTTATTTATTTATTTTCTGTACTTACTTCTTCAAACACAAAACCTCTTTAGAAGTTCTAAATAAGGAATTGAAGAGATTTTTCAGGGGTTAAGAGCACTTGCTGATCTTGCAGAGGACCTCATTTTGGTTCTCAACAGCTACTTGCTGGTTTATAACCATCTGTAACTCCAGTTCTAGGGGATCTGATGTCCTCCCTGTTTAGTTCAGACATGTACTTGGTGTATATATATACATACTGACAAAACACTCATAGACATAAAATAAAATAAAATTTAAAAAATTCTTTAAATATGTGCCACACTTTATTCATTCTTCCATTGAGGGGTATCTAGGTTGTTTCCAGATTCTGGCTATTACAAATATTGCTGCTATGAACATAGTAGAACAAATACTTTTGTAGTATGATTGGGCATCTCTTGGGTATATTCCCAAAAGCAGTATTGCTGGATCTTGAGGTAGGTTAACTCCCATTTTTCTGGGAAACCACCACACTGATTGCACAATTTTGCATTCCCACCAGCAATGGATGAGTGTTCCCTTATTCCACATCCTCTCCAGCATAGGTTATCATTGGTGTTTTTGATTTTAGCCATTCTAACAGGTGTAAGATGATATCTCAAGGTTGTTTTGATTTGCATTTCCCTGATTGCTAAGGAAGTTGAACATGACCTTAAGTATCTTTTGGCCATTTGAACTTCTTCTGTTGAGAATTCTCTATTCAGTTCAGTACCCTATTTTTTAATTGGAGTATTTAGAATATTGATGTCTAGTTTCTTGAGTTCTTTGTATATTTTGGAGATCAGACCTTTGTCTGATGTGGGGTTAGTGGAGATCTGCTCCCATTCAGTAGGCTGCCTTTTTGTCTTAATGACTGTGTCTTTTGCTTTACAGAAGCTTCTCAGTTTCAGGAGGTCCCATTTATTCATTGTTGCTCTTATTGTCTGTGCTACTGGGGTTATACATAGGAAGTGGTCTCCTGTGCCCATGCATTGCAGGCTACTTCCCACTTTTTCTTCTATCAGGTTCAGTGTGGTCAGATTTGTATTGGACTTGAGTTTTGTGCATGGTGATAGATATGGATCTATTTTGTGGCACATATACACATTACAGTAGTACTCAGCAGTAAAAAACAATGACATCTTGAATTTTGCATGCAAATGGATGGAAATAGAAAACAATATCCTGAGTGAGATAACCCAGACCCAAAGATATGAATATCATATGTACTTACTCATTAGTGGATTCTAGCCATAAACAAAGGACATTAAGCCTATAGTTCATAAGCCTAGAGAAGACAAATAGCAAGGTGGACCTAAAGAAAACCATATAGAGATCCTCCTGGAAATTGGAAGCAAACAAGATTGCCAGGCAAAAGTTGGGAGCACGGGGATGGGTGTAGGGTTGAGAATGGGGTTGGGGGAAGGGGAGAGGGGGAGGGAGAAAGGATAAGGGAAGGACTGGGGAGAGCTTGGGGAAGTGGGAGGTTGGAGATTGAGCAAGGACAGATATTGGAGCAGGGAAGAAGATATCTACATTAAGGGAGCCATTCTAGTGTTGGCAAGAGACCTGGCTGTAGAGGGGATCCCAGTTGTTCATAGGGATGTCCCCAGCTATGTTCTTGGGCAGCAGAGTAGAGGGTGCCTGAACTGGCCCTGTCCCATAGTCACACTGATGAATATCTTGAATATCACCATAGAAATTTCGTTCGATGGATGGAGATAGAGACAGAGACCCACATCCACATCAGAACAATTGACTGAGCTCCCAAGGTCCAGTTGAAGAGCAGAAGGAGGGAGATGATGAGCTAGGAAGTCAGGACCGCAAGGGGTTGGTCCACCCACTGAGAGAGTGTGCCTGATATAATGGGAGCTCACCATAGCTGGCTGGACTGGAACTGAATGATCAAGTGATCAAAACACTCTCTGAATGTGGCTGACAATGGGAACAGACTGAGAAGCCAATGATGATGGCATTCGGATTCATCTCTACTGCATATACTGGCTTTTTGGGATCCTAGTATGTTTGGATGCACACCTTCCTAGGCCTGGATGGAGGGAGGAGGGCCTTGAACTTCCCACAGAGCAGGGTATCCTTCCCTCTCTTAGGACTGGATGGAGAGGGTGGAGGGTGAGAAGGGGAGTGGAGGGAAATAGGAGGAGGGGAGGAAGTGGAAATTTTGAATGGTATTATTTATAAAGCAATAAAAATTAAAAAAATTCTTTAAATAAAATTAAGAACAATTATTCCAGCCTTTAATTTACATTATAATATAAAATAACAAATAAACCTTTTTCTTATTATTTTGTTTCTTCGGGAAAATTTTGTAGTGGAGGCCACTAGTTAGTTCCTGGCTGCTCATCCCTGAAGTAACCACACAGAAACTGTATGAATTAAATAACTTCTTGACCAATTACTTGGTGTATGAGTTCCTTCTATTTGTGTGTTGCTTTCATTGGTTAATGAATAAAGAATCTGCCTTGGCCTAGTTGATAGGGTGGAACTTAGGTAGGTGGAGAAAACAGAACTGAATGCTGGGAGGAAGGAAGCAGAGTCAGAGAAGCCATGGATCCTCTGCCCGAGATGGACGTCAGTTAGAATCTCTGGTAAGTCACTGTCACGTGGTGATGTACATATTAATGGAGATGGGTTAAACTAATATGTAAGAGTTAGCCAATAAGAAGTTAGAGCTAATGGCTGAGCAGTGTTTTAATTAATACAGTTTCTGTGTGGTTATTTCTGGTGTAAGCTAGCCAGGCAGCTGGGACAAACAAGTAACCCTCTCCTTGTAACAATTACTTAAGCCTATTGCTAGCTATCTCTTACATCTAGATTTAACTCATATATATTATTTTATATTTTACCATGAGGCTCATGGACTACCAGCAAGATTTCAGCATGTCTGTCTCGGGAAGCAGCTCCATGGCTTCCCCTGACTTGGCCTCTTTTTTCCCAGCATTCAGTTTAGTTTGTCCCACCTAGCTCTGTTCTACCTTATCAGGACAAGCCAGTTTCCTTATTAATCAATGGTATTCACAGCATACAGAGGGGAATCACACATCACCTTCTCTTTTCTGTTTAAATAAAAAGGAAAATTTTACTTAAACTTAGTAACGTTACATATAACAAAACAATTATATTTTGTATTATAAGCAAGAATTACAGTTACAATATTTATATCTATTTTATCTTTTATTATAACTAAGGAAAACTATATTATTACTATGTATTCTTCAACACCATCAAAGAATCCAGAAGGATATAATATTACCTAAGTAAACAGGAAGTACAGTGTAAACAACTTTTTAAACTCTAGAATTAACAGAGACATCTTGCTGCCTGGACAGTCACCCAAAGTTCTTCTGTACTGCTAGGGCATCCATCTTCAGCCTACAGACCGATAATATCCAGCAGACTTTTGCATTGAGGCAGGAAATTCAGCCTATATTAACAGTTTGTTAGTCACATTCTTCTGTGTCCTGCATAATGCCTAGCAAAGTCTTTCATGAAGCAGGAACTCCAAAGGACCATCT
This sequence comes from Ondatra zibethicus, assembly GCA_004026605.1. Classification (NCBI taxonomy): domain Eukaryota; kingdom Metazoa; phylum Chordata; class Mammalia; order Rodentia; family Cricetidae; genus Ondatra; species Ondatra zibethicus. Next base: position 53,284 of record PVIU01013017.1, on the reverse strand, counting down.
CATTTTTAGGCAAGTTCAGCAGTCTACTCTTGGTGGGTTCTGCATATCCAGCTTACACATTATAACATCAATCAGTACAGGCAATAGCAATTTCTTGTCTAAATGGCCAGCAAACTCCGTAAGTAGCCACTTTGATGCCCATCTTCCTCTTGAAGTAATTGGTGCTGCTGCTAGGAACAGATGTGTCTCATTGTCATGAAAAGTCTAAGTTATTAAAACATTTTAAATGTCATATTCTGAAGGTCTTTGAAAGAATTGAGGATTGTCTAACAAAATTATATCTCTGCATAACTAGAAAACCTAACTAATATTACTAAAAGCTTGACTATTATAGATGACTCTCTATTAACCTATATTTCTAATTATACATTGCATTATTAAATGAGCTACACAAACACAATACCTTAATCAAGATCAGAAATACATGAACACAATATAACAAAACTGACCTTAAATTTCTAGCAATAAACCAAGATCTATACCAATGCAAAGTATCCATCTCTATGGCATATCCCTCTTTAAATGTAAATAAAATGTTTATTAATAATATTTGGGAATATGGGCATAGTTCTCTTTCAACTACTTCCTGCTGTTTATTGGGTAAAGTAATTATTCAAGGGGTGTTCAAGATGACCTTTCAGGGGGCAATGATCCATCAAACCACATTAGCTTGGCAGGATTCCACAGGTTCTCATTCTCTGTGGAAACAAAAGAAGAAACTTTTCCAAACCAACATGTCTTTAGACTCAAATTTTGAACACAAGAAGTATATATGTTGTTTGTTTAGCTCCTTCACACTCAAAAAATTCAAAGAAAACACAATAATATATATATAATCCAGACTCTCTGTGTATAGTCCATCTTTACATGGATTATTTATTTTTACTCTATTGCTTTTTAATATGTATTTTATTATATTTACTCTTTTAATAAATGACTGTCTGTACTCAGTCTCTTTAAAGAATGTGTTTTATTTTATTATAAACCATTTATTTTTTTTATAACTCTCTATACTCTTTTATTCCCCAAGCCTATGTACATTTTTTTAAAACACACTGTGACCTCTTTACGGGTTCTCTTCCATCTGGACTTGTCTTTATTGTATATATGTAATCCTTTACTGACCAGAAGTCCTTCTTAAAATCTTAAGCCCTTATTATGAACTTAAGCAGTGGCATTGCTAGGAAAAATTATGGTCCTGCCTGCTTGCTCCACCCAGTCCAACGTGGTGGTGGAAGTCTGCCAGGTGGTAGCTATCCTCACCACCTCAACTCTGATAACCAGTTGGCTCATGCTGCCACCGAGTAACTTGCAGCATGCTACCCACAAACCCCATTTAAATCTCAGCCTCCTGAAAAATAACAGTTTGTGATGGCAGCATGGCCCAGAAAGCCACTATTTTAAAAACTGTGTGGCTTTTTTTCTGCTACCACTGAATCAGGAAAACCTCTCTTAAACAAGCCATGCCATTAAGCCGTGCTTAACTCTGTTTTTTGTTTGATTGCTTGATTTTTGCCTAGTATTTATTCCCAAACTCTCCCAGGTTTTAAATGGATTTAACTGGCACACATTGGGTGCCAATTTGTAGTTCCTGGCTGCTCAGCCCTGGAATAACCACACAGATACTGTATTAATGAAATCACTGCTTGGCTGATTACTTAAGCATATTGCTAGCTAGCTCTTCTTCAATTTTCTTCTGAAAAGATTTTAAGTTCTTATCATACAGGTATTCCAATTGTTTTGTTAGAGTTACTCCAAGATATTTTATGTTATTTGTGGCTATTGTGAAGGGTGATGTTTCTCTGATTTCTTTCTCAGCCCATTTATCATATGTGTAAAAGAGGGCTACTGATTTTTTCGAGTTAATCGTCTGTCATGCTACATTACTGAAGGTGTTTATGAGTTGTAGAAGTTCCTTGGTAGAATCTTTGGGGTCAGTTATGTAACTATCATATCATCAGCAAATAGTCAGCGTTTCACTTCTTATTTTCTGATTTTTATCCCCTTTATTGCCTTTGGTTGTCTGATTGTTCTAGCTAGAACATTAAGTACTATATTAAATAGATATGGAAATAGAGGACAGCCATGTCCTGTTCCTGATTTCAGTGTGATCATTTTGAGTTTCTCTCCATTTAGTTTGCTGTTTGCTATTGACTTGCTCTATATTGCCTTTATTATGTTTAGGTATGTTCCTTGTATCCCTGCTCTCTTCAAGACCTTCATAATGAAGAAACGTTATATTTGTTGAAAGCTTTTTTAGCATCTAATGAGATGGTCATGTGGTTTTTATTTTCAGTTTGTTTATATGGATTACATTTACAATTTTTTGTATGTTGAGCCATCCCTGAAACTCTAGGATGGAGCCTACTTCATCATGGTGGATGATTTTTCTGTGGTTTTGGATTCAGTTTGCCAATATTTTATTGAGTATTTTTGTATCACTGTTCATGAGTAAGATTGTTCTGTAATTCTCTTTCTTAGTAATGTCTTTGTGTGTTTTGGGTATCAGGATAATTGTAGCCTCATAAAAAGAGTTTTGTGATATTCCTTCTGCTTCTATTGTGTGGAACAATTTGAGGAGTATTGGTATTACTAATTCTTTGAAAATCTTTTAGAATTCTGCACTGGAATAATCTGATCCTGGGCTTTTTTTGATTAGGAGACTTTGGATGACTAATTCTATTTCATTAGCAGTTATAGGTCTATTTAATTTGTTTATCAGGTTTTGATTTACTTTTGGTAAGTAATATATTTCCTAAAAAATTTCCATTTCCTTTAAGTTTTCCAATTTGTGGAGTACAGGTTTTCAAAGTATGACTTGATAATTCTCTGAATTTTCTCTGTGTCTGTTGTTATGTCCCCATTTTCATTCTAATCTTGTTAATTTGGATATTCTCTTTCTGACCTTTGATTGGTTTGGATAAAGGTTTGTCTATTTTGTTGATTTTCTCAATGAACCAACTCTTTGTCTCATTCATTCTTTGTATTGCTTTCTTTGTTTCTATTTTGTTGATTTCAGCTCTCAATTTGTTTATTTCCTGTAATCTAGTCCTCCTGGGTTAGTCTGCTTCCTTTTGTTCTAGAGCTTTTAGGTATTCTGTTTACTCACTAGTGTGGGATTTTTCCAGTTTTTTATGTAGGAATTTAGTGGTATAAACTTTCCTCTTAACACTGATTTCATTATGTACCATAAGCTGTGTTTGTTGTGTGGTCATTTTCATTGAATTTTGGGAAGTCTTTAGTTACGTCCTTGACCCATTGGTGATTCAGGTGAGCATTGTTTAATTTCCATGCATTTGTGTGTTTTCTGAAATTAGTGTTGCTGTTGAATTCTAATTTTAAGCCATGGTGATCTGATAAGATACGTGGGGTTACTCCATTTTTTTGCATCTGTTCAACTTTGCTTTATTACCTAGTATGTGGTCAACTTTTGAGAATGTTCCATTAGGTACTAAGAAGAAGGTATATTGTTTTATGTTTGGATGGGATGTTCTATAGATGTCTGTTAAGTCTATTTGAGTCATAATATCTATTAATTCCTTGATTTCTATGGTAAGTTTCTCTCCGGCCAACCTGTTCTGTGGTGAAAGTGGGGTGTTGAAGTCTCCCACTATTAGTATTTGTGGTTTAATATGTGATTTAAGCTTTAGTAGTGTTTCTTTTACATATGAGGGTGCCCTTGTATTTGGAACATAGATGTGAAGTATTGAGATTTCCTTTTGATGAATTTTTCCAGTGACTAATATGAAATGTCCTTCTTTGTTTATTTTGATTGATTTCAGTTTGAAGTCTATTTTCTTAGATATTAAGATAGTTGCACCAGCTTGATTTTAGGTACATTTGTTTGGAAAATCTTTTCCCAACCCTTTACTCTGAGATAATATCTGAGGTTTATTTCTTGTATACAACAGCAGGATGGATTCTGTTTTCCAACCTGTTAGCCTTTTTATGAGTGAGTTGAGTCCATTTACATTAAGGGATATTAATGACTAGTGACTTCTAGTTCTTGTTATTTTAGTTTTTGTTGTTAGTGATGTTATTGTGTGAGTTTTTCCCTTCTTTGAGATTTGATGCTGTGAGATCATCTATTGTTTGTGTTTTTGTGGATGTAGCTAATTTCCTTGGGTTGGAGTTTTCCTTCTATTACTTAGTGTAGGCCTGGGTTTGTGGCTAGTTGTTGGTTATTTCTGGTTCTGTCATGGAATTTCTTGTTTTATCCACCTATGGTGATTGAAAGTTTTGCTGAGTATAGTAGACTGGACTGACATCTGTGGTCCCTTAATGGTTTTCATTGTTTCTGTTGAGATGTCAGGTGTAATTCTGATAGGTCTGCCTTTATATGTTACTTTACCTTTTCCTTTTGCAGCTATAAATAATGTTTCTTCATTCTGTATGTTTAGTGTTTTGATTATTATGTGGTGATGGGACTTTTTTTAAATCCAGTATATTTATTGTTCTGTAAGCTTCTTGTATCTTTATAGACATATCTTTCTTTAGGATGGGGAAATTTTCTTCTATGATTGTGCTGAGTATATTTTCTGTGCTTTTGAGTTGTATTTCTTCTTATTCTTTCCCTATTATTCTTAGGTTTGGTTTTTCATAGTGTCTCATATTTGCTGGATATTTTGTGTTAAGCTTTTGTTAGATTTAATGCTTTCTTTGACTTTTGAGTTTATTTCCTCAATTGTATCTTCAGCACTTGAGATTCTCTCTTCCATCTCTTGTATTCTGCTGTTCAATGCTTGCATTTATGGTTCCTGATCATTTTTTCATATTTTCCATTTCCAGAATTCCCTCTGTTTATGTTTTTATTGTCTTCATTTTGGTTTTCAAATCTTTAATCATTTTTTTCATCTGTTTAATTGACTTTTCTTGGTTTTCTTTAAGGGATTTATTGATTTCTTCCAATTTTATGTTTGTCTTTTCCTGTATTTCTGTGAGGAAATTTTTTATTTTTTCTTTAAGGGCCTCAAAGATTCATCTAAAGTAATTTTTAGGTCATATTCTTCTGATTCATATATATTGGGGTATTCAAACTTTCTGTTGTAGACCCACTAGTTTTTGTTGGTGTTGTATTATTCTTTGTGGTATTGTACGTTCTTACTTTGTCTACCTATCTTTTCCTATGTTTGGTGTAGTTGGGGCTGTGTCTCTGGTGATTAATCTTCCATGTGCCAGTACATTCAAGGCTCAGATGGTTGTCCCTCGTGATGCAGTTGGGGCCATAATTCCAGTCACCCTGGAGATCCCTCAGTATTTCTGAGGGTGGCTCTGCAATGCCAGAGGTCGTTCCATCCTGCTCCCGCTGAGATTGATGGTTTGTGCCTGGTCCCACGCTGATTTGCGTCTGCTCCTGTGGATGTTGCTGTTTCTGGCCTGCTCTGGTGGGGATCACTGTTTCCGGCCTGTACCCTTGGAGGTAGCTGGCTCGAAACTGCTCCAGAGGAGGTTGCTTACTTGGGCCTGTTTACATTGATGTTCCTGGCTAGGGTTTGCTCCCCAGGAGATCCCTGGCTTTGGTGTGGTCCTTCAGAGGTCTCTGTCTTGGGCTTGCTCCCTTGGCAGTCACTCCCTTGGCAGCTGCTTCCTCCCACCTGCTCCTGTGGAGGTTGCTTGCTAGGGCCTGCTCCCTGATGTTATTTCTTAAATAAATACTGTAGTACATTACCTAGCACACATATATTCTTAATGTTATAACCAACTCAAAATCAGGGCCTTAGAATATCTATTTAGTACCTTTTCTATTAAACACATTTTCTTATATCTGTGCTACAAATTCCCATTCTGATAATGTTGGAGACTGGTAAGATTAAAATACAAAATAATTACTCATTTGTTGATCTTAGTTTGAATGTTTAAGTATTACACCTAACATAAATCAAATAAGTTACAGCTCTGAGGTTTCACATAGGGCTCAAACCTTCCTTCTGCACATCCTTGTACTTCCTTCTGCACACCATTGATCCTCAGTACTGCAAACAAAACAAATAGAATAAACAACTGAATAATTCAAGCTCACCTCACCACTGTCCCCATTAACAATGATGTTGTTGCTTAAACATTTACATTTTGTTTCATTGTTTCTAATCAGAATAACTTAAGAATAATTGTCATTCACACCTGAGCAACCTTCCTTTGTGTTCTTTGTCATATCTGGTTACATGCAAACATCTGCATTGCCATTAACACAATCAAAGTAATAGCTTTTGTTTTTAGTATATAATCCTCAGGAATATATAATCAGACAACATGCTTTAATGTCAGCTTAAATATTTCCTTGCTTTATACCGCCAGTTGTGAACACAGTTGCACTTATTTCTTGTCTCAATTTACAAATCTCTTTTAATGGATGTAATTATAAATGTCAATATAAACTATCAGTTTTCAATTTCATAACTACAGAACTGGATATATTCAAAGATCTGTGGTTTTTCATCTTAACTCACCATTATTTACTTTTGTCCTTAGGGGAAGCTGTTTCTTTATTTTCCTTTACTATTTGGTGTATCCCTCTATTGTGTGTTTATTCATTCTTTTGTTCCTAATATATGTAATATTGCCTTTTGTTGGTACTAAGGCAACTTCACAGTTTTTTGTTCCTATGGTTGCCTTCCCACTAAATCTCTTTCTACAGTCCCCCTAATTCCCCTCTATTGGTTATGGGTTGTTAGATCCCAATATAAGAAATAATGAAAGTGGTTGCTAATTTTGTATTGTTTGTGCCTCTTTTCTACCCCAGAATCTGACTAGAAGCAATTCAGTTTAATTCACAGTTAATAGCTACTGGGTGTCAGCTAGCAGATTTCATTTTTTATTCCATTTAATTTGGTAATGTTATTTAGAGCCACTTTTGAATTAAGCACATTCCCGACATATTCGTTGATTGTTTTTTATTCATTTCCTAGAAATTATGGGTTTAGAATATTTTAAAGTTTTATTTTCCAAATATGCCATATATTCATCTTTGAATCATATTTATTAAATACAGCATCTAATTTGATTCCAACTTTAATAAAATGATGAGATGGATTTGTAATAATTTAATATTTCTTTCCATGCAATGATTCAACTGGTAGGAGCTTCATTAATTGGTTTTAGAGTGTAGAGTTTGCTAATTTCTATCAAAATGCTGAGGCAGGAGAGTCAAAGTAAGGTTGAAATAAGCTAGTTTGTGGTAAATGAACAATCGTCTAGCTTTATGGGGGTATAAATATGCTGGGAAATTGACCATATGGTAGACTCAGATATTTACCTCTTTAAACTCTTTGCCAGCTCACAACAATTTTCTTTAGTACTCCTAGAGGCACAACTCGGGATGAACTCTCTTCTTCATGTTTCTAATGTTACCTTTTGTAAGCAGTCTTATAAAACTCTTGCAAAGTTCTACTATATTAGCATACTCATAATCTTCATCTCCCAGTGTGTTTAAGGGTTTATATGTACAGATGATTTACTTTGCTGTTGTTTATACACAGAACACAATATGAGGAACTAGGCTTTACCTTAGACTAATTCAGAAGATGAAAACAGAACCACAAAATAAGAACTTCCCTTGGATCTGAATCAAAATATATAACACCTTTGAGTTATCTATTTGCTGTAGAATATAGCATTTTCTGTGACAGGAACATTATTGGCTATCCATTACCCATTCTTACAGAGATATCATTTAATTAGAGTACTTAGTCTTTAGTAGAAATTTGGATGAGACTTTGACCTTTTTGAAATTTTCCTCCCATAAACTTCCCACTATGTCTGGAACAAGAGAAAATATGCTTAAATAAATATTAATGCTTTGGGCATTTGCTTTTCAACAGTAAGCTCAAGCCTTTTAATACCTTCCAGTCAAAAATATAAGTCCTGTACTTACACATTAAAAATACAGAAAAGAAAACCTATTACATAAAAGAGCAATTTTGAAAGCAATCAAGGATATAAGATGTAAAATTCGAGACACCTGCCTACATTTAGATATCACTATAAAAATTTGATTTTAGGATAATAATCTACTCCTCAAATGCAGAATATAGCATCACGCTCACTTGCCGATTGTGCATCTGTGAGAATAATATTGTGTTGGCAAGAAAAAAACAAGATCTTTTTATGCTTTTAACAGCATTGTATTCTTGCCCAAGAATTCAGAAATCTTATGAAATCTTTGATCTTAAAATCATAATGCAAGTATTACTCTGTTAATCCCAAACTTATAAACATATTTTAAAAGTGAAATTATGGGTGAATACATATTTAATATTCTTCATATTTGTGATGAAGTGTGCATTACTCTTGCTTGAAATGTATAGTGGTTTAGCTATGATAGAATATTATTGTGAAAAATACATAACATAAATACACTCTTAAAGAAATTCTTCTAGATATGTACTCAGTGTCAGAGAATATGTCACTGTTTTATGAAGTCACAAATACGGGGTATACTTGTGTCACCAGTGTAAAGAGCTTGAGTGACTCATCACAACCCTTGCTAAGATTTGTAGTATCTTCATCAAAACTCATACTATTGGTCTATCAAATCCATTGAAAGGAGGCTAAAAATGTGTCATAGATTTCTCCTGTAGATTAAGCCTGAATAATTGTAATAATTATTAGTTCATATACATATATATACATACATATATATATATATATATATATATATATATAAAATCATTTGCCTGTGCAATTCTGTGAGATTAGCAGTAATCTTTCTAGTGTGTGCGTTAGGAATTGTATCAGTTTGTGTGAATATTAAAGGTCAATTAAATAATAAAATGACTATTTTAGAAAAGAATTTCATATTCAATTCTGTTTCTGAGGTAGTCAAATCAATGTGCATGACACAAATATATAGCATTCTTTCCAGTTGTTTGTTTCAGAGTAAATAAAGAAAGGCGAGGTTTATGATTTAATAACATTTCAGTGGAAGTTAGTACTGAGTAGGGTAATAATTGATTTCACCTTCTTCATAACATGTTCAATGTGCATCTAATCAAAACGATCTTCAGGATATTCTGAGATTTCAGTGAGACTGTAGCTATATTTCAGGATACAAGGTAGTGCTGTTTTGTTTAGAATCAACACTGCTGAAAAAAAATAAGTACTGCTGGAACACGGACATCATATCTTATAAAGAGAGCAGAAATACAGAGTCAGTCCCATAACTCTTCTGCCAGTTATGATTTTGTTCAATGGAAAAGTAGCTAAGTTACATCTGTATACACTACACAATGTAAATTGAAAGGCAATAAAAATATTCAAAGGATGAAATATTCATTCTTCATAGTTTGTAGGGCTCTGTGACCTGCAGTGTTGGGAAAGTCTGCAAATGCCCTGCTCTTAAAGGAACAAAAATAGGTGACTTTGAAAAATGAAGAGTGAAAGCAAAGGATTATTTCTAGTTCTTTTTACTTTCTTTTAAAATTTTTAATTCATTTTGCATAGCAACCACAGTTCCCCCTGCCTACCCTCCTCTTCCTCCCCAAACCTTCTCCCTGTGCCTCATGAACTCCTCAGAGAGCATCAGGTCTCCCATGGGGAGGCAACAAAGCCTGGCATTTCAAGTTGAGATAAGACCAAGCCCTTCCCTACTATACCAAGTTTAAGCATTCTATCCCATCATAGGGAATGGGCTCCAAAAGTCAGTTCATGTACCAGGGATAAATCCTAATTCTCCTGCCAGGGACCCCACAAAAATAGATCAAATCCATGATCTAGCTTGTGTCAGATGTCTTGTGGCTTTTTTATCGCGATTTTGACTCCTCTTGCTCATATAATCGCTCCTTCCTCTTTTCAAATGGACTCCATGAGTTCATCCCGGTGTCTGGCTGTGTATTTCTGCATATACTTTAATCAGTCACTGGATGAAGGTTGTATGATATAGGAAACCATTATGGCATTAGGGAGAAATATGGGGATAGGGAAACACCAAAGAATCCACAAGGATGACCCCAGCTGAGTCTCCCGGCAATAGTGGACAGTGTTTAAAAAGTTTCTGCACCCTTGTAAGGCTCTTCTGATGCAATAATCCAAATTAGACCAAATCAAACTGAATTAGAACGAGCCCAGGTTTAACAGACGCAAAGCTCTGTAATGGCTTTCCAGCCCCCCGGAGAGGAGACAGGAAAGAAAGACCTGAAAACCAGCTGTTTGTTTTCTGGGGCCAGTTTAAATACTCTGTGGAAATCGTCTTGAGCATCTCTGGGGAAGGGGGCATCATTTGGAGGGTTTTCTGAGAGGCAGCAGTGTAGTCCGAGGCCACTCATTCATTTTCCAGCCACCCAGACCCGAAATAATAACACAGAAACTGTATTATTTAAAACACTGCTTGGCCTATTACTTCATGAATATTTCTAGCTAGCTCTTAGATCTTAAATTAACCGATTTCTATTAATCTGTATCGCCACATGGTTTTGTCCTACTGCTAAGCTTCTGTTCAGCATCCATCATCTGTCTCCTGGCATCTTTTTGAGTCTGCCTACTCTCTCCTCTACCTTCTTGGAATTTCCACCTTGCCATATTCTGCACTGCAGTAGGTCCAAAGCAGCTTTCTTATTAATCAATGTTATCCACAGCATACAGAGGGTAATCCTCCATTACATCTGGATTTGAAGACAGATGGGGAGGGGACTTCAAGTGGAGTTTACATCAGAATAGGGTGCCTGAACTGGCCTTTTCCTGTAATGAGACTGGTGACTACCCTAATTGTCATCATAGAACCTTCATCCAGTAAATTTGACTTCTTTTACTGATAACATTTCACTGGCTTTGAAATGAAAATCTAGCTTCTCTTTCCACTATTTTTCCAATGACCCATATCAAATGTGCCACTCCCTTCTTATCTCTGCAAAAAAAACCCATTACAATTATCATTAGAATGTCTATTTATCTGCTGTAAATCAGGAGGTTGATTCTCATCTTACCTTATTTTGTGCTTATTATTCTAGAGAATAGGGATAAAATTTTAGGCTCTACTTCCTATAGCATGGTTTTCCTGTGACATTAGCCAATTTCTGCTTAGTTTTGAGTTCAGCTTAAAGGGATACTCAATGTTAATATTTTCACAGTAGTTTTCAAAATGTGTGTGTTATCTCTGTAAGAAATGACAACGTAATTTTAAAAAAATAATAAATATGTTTATTAAGAATTATTTATGTAGAGAAGAATAGTTTTATGTGATTTGATTTATTTGGCAGATCTTTTGTAATTCTGATGTTTTATCATTTTCAATATATTATCTTATACATTATATATCTTATTCATTGTTTATAAAATATATTTTGCTGTTTTATATACAGTTCAAAAATGAAGATTAGTGATAATCCACTCTTCTTTCAGACAGCTTCTCACATAGCTCAGATTACAAATGAGGATAACCTGAAATTTCTGATCTTCCTCCTTCTACTTCCCACTTTCTAAGAGTGCAAGTGTGAACTTTATGCCCAGACTAACTTACAATTTTTGAGTATTTTGTAATTCTTGTTTTAAAACTGTTGGATGAAAATAATTTGATTTTTCATAAGTTAGGCATAAACACATTTATTTTGATAATTCTTTATTGTTAAAATTATGGGCAGAATAAATACTTAGACTTGTTCATTGATGATAACATATTGTTCAATTATGTGGAAGGTTGAATTATCATAAATATAATCTAGAAGTTGAGTTTATGTCTGTAGTAGTTAAATTAATATGGGAGATGAATGCAAGGTGTTTTGTGTAGCAAAAAAAGTGCAATCATGATTTTGTTAATTTGGATATTCTCTCTCTGCCTTTTGGTTAGTTTGGATAAAGGTTTGTCTATTTTGTTAATTTTCTCAAAGAACCAACTCTTTGTCTCATTGATTCTTTGTATTGTTGTCTTTGTTTCTGTTTTGTTGATTTCAGCTCTCAGTTTGATTATTTCCTGCCGTCTAGTTCTCTTAGGTGAGTTTGCTTCTTTTTGTTCTAAAGTTTTCAATTGTTATGTTAATTCGCTAGTGTGGGATTTTTCCAGTTTCTTTATGTAGGCATTTAGTGCTACGAACTTGCCTCTTAACACTGCTTTCATTTTGTCCCATAAATTTGGGTATGTTGTGTGGTCATTTTCATTGAATTTTAGGAAGTCTTTAATTTCTCCTTTTATTTCTTCTTTGACCCATTGATGATTCAGATGAGCACTGTTTAATTTCCATGTGTTTGTAGGCTTTCTGGAATTAGTATTGCTGTTGACTTCTAGTTTTAAAGCATGGTGATCTGATAAGGGACATTCGGTTATTCAAATTTTTTTGTATTTGTTGAGGTTTGTTTTGTTACCGAGTGTGTGGTCAATTTTTGAGAAGGTTCCATGAGATGCTGAGAAGAAGGTATATTCTTTTCTGTTTGGATGGAATATTCTATAGATGTCTGTTAAGTCCATTTGAGACATAACATCTTTTAGTTCTCTTATTTCTCTGTTCATTTTTTGTCTGATTGACCTGTCCAGTGGTGAGGGGGGAGTGTGTTGAAGTCTCCCACTATCAGTGTGTGGGGTTTAATATATGATTTAGGCTTTCAAAGTGTTTCTTTGACATATGAAGGTGCCCTTGTATTTGGAGCGTAGATGTTCAATATTGAAATTTCCTCTTGATTGATTTTTCCTGTGACTAACATGAAATGTCCTTCTTTGTCTCTTTTGACTGATTTTAGCTTGAAGTCTATTTTGTTAGATATTAGGATAGCTACACATGCTTGTTTCTTAGGTCCATTTGATTGGTATATTTTTTCCCAACCTTTTACTTTGAGATGATGTCTGTCTTTGAGGTTGAGATGCATTTCTTGTATGCAGAAGAAGGGTGGGTTCTGTTTTTGTATCCAATCTGTTAGCCTGTGCCTTTTTATGGGTGAGTTGAGTCCATTTACATTAAGGGATATTAAGTGGTTGCTATCTCCTGTTACTTTGGTTTTCCTCATTGGTGATGTTATTTTGTGCATTTTTCTTTCTTCTTCAGGATTTGCTGTAATTAGATCATCAATTGTGTGTGTTTTTGTTGGTGTAGCCATCTTGCTTGGGTTGGAGTTTTCCGTCTACTATTTTGTGTAGGGCTGGGTTTGTGGATAGGTATTGGTGAAATCTAGATTTGTCATGGAATATCTTGTTTTGTCCTTCTATTGTGATCGAAAGTTTTGCGGGGTATAGTAGCTTGGGCTGGCATCCGTGGTCTCTCAATGTCTGCATAATATTTGACCATGACCTTCTGGCTTTCATTGTCTCCACTGAGAAGTCTGGTGTAATTCTGATAGGTCTACCTTTATATGTTACTTGTCCTTTTCCCACAAGAACTTTAAATCTTTGAAGAAAAAAATTGAAGAAGACATCAGAAAATGGAAAGACTTCCCATGCTCTTGGGTGGGCAGAATTAATATAGTAAAAATGGCAATCCTACCAAAAGCAATCTACAGATTCAATGCAATGCCCATCTAAATCCCAACAAAATTGTTCAAAGACCTCAGAAGAACAGTACTCAACTTCATTTGGAAAAGCAAAAAACCCAGGATAGCCAAAACAATCCTGGGCAAGAAAAGAACATCTGGAGGCATCACAATCCCTGACTTCAAACTATACTACAGAGCCACAGTACTGAAAACAGCCTGGTACTGGCATAAGAACAGACAGGAGGACCAGTGGAACCGAATAGAAGACCCAGATATCAATCCACACATCGTCGAACACCTGATATTCGATAAAGAAGCAAAAAATATCAAATGGAAAAAAGAAAGCATATTCAACAAGTGGCATAACTGTATATCAACATGTAGAAAAATGAAAGTAGACCCCTATCTATCACCATGTACAAAACTCAAATCCAAATGAATCAAAGACCTCAATATAAAGCCAGCCACACTGAACCTTATAGAAGAGAAAGTGGGAAGTACACTTGAACACATTGGCACAGGGAACCACTTCCTAAATAGAACCCCAGCAGCACAGACACTGATAGAAACAATTAATAAATGGGACCTCCTGAAACTGAAAAGCTTCTGTAAAGCAAAGGACACGGTCAACAAGATAAAACGACAGCCTAGGGAATGGGAAATGATCTTCACTAACCCCACATCAGACAGAGGTCTGATCTCCAAAATATACAAGGAACTCAAGAAATTGGACACCAAAAGAACACATAATCCAATAAAAAAAATGGAGCACAGATCTAAACAGAGAACTCTCAACAGAGGAATCTAAAATGGCTGAAAGACACTTAAGGAAATATTCAACATCCTTAGTCATCAGAAAAATGCAAATCAAAACAACTCTGAGATTCCATATTACACCTTTAAGAATGGCCAAGATCAAAAACACTGATGACAACTTATGCTGGAGAGGTTGTGGGGAAAAGGGAACACTTCTGTATTGCTGGTGGGAGTGAAAGCTGGTACAACCCTTATTGATGTCAGTGTGGCGATTTCTCAGAAAATTAGGAAATAACCTTCCTCAAGACCCAGTAATAACACTTTTGGGTATATATCCAAAAGATGCTCAATCGTGCCACAAGGACATGTGCTCAACTATGTTCATAGCAGCTTTATTTGTCATAGCCAGAAACTGGAAACAATCTAAATTCCCCTCAATAGACGAATGGATAAGAAAAATGTGGTATATTTACACAATGGAATACTACACAGCAGAAAAAAATAACGACAGCTTGAATTTTGCAGGAAAATGGATGGAACTAGAAAGCATTATTTTGATTGAAGTACCCAGACACAGAAAGACAATTATCACATGTATTCACTCATAGGTGGTTTTTTAAACATGAGGCAAAGAAAACCAGCTTACAGACCACAATTCCAGAGAATTTAGACAACAATACGGACACTAAGAGAGACTTACATAGATCTAATCTACGTGGAAAGTAGAAAGTATAATAAGAAAAGATCTCCTGAATAAATTGGGAGCATAGAGACCTTGGGGGAGGGTTGAAGGAGGGAGGGGAGTGGCAGGGAGGGGAGCAGAGAAAAATGTAGAATTCAATAAATATCATGGAAAAAAGATATTAAGAGCAATTCAAGGGTTATTTGTAGATAATAAAAAAGTGCAATCATGAAAATATTAAACATATTTAATGTGTATAATCCTCCTGAAAATATCACATGTCCTTTGATATTTGCTTTTCCCTGAGGTTTGATGTCTATACACCAAGATACATACAGTTTTTATCTCTTCTTTGGGAAATTTACATATTATCTTAGAAAGTCTGCTTGTTTTGATATAGAAAAGTTGCCTTTGAATTACATAAATTCCTGACTTGAAAATTAAGACAGAGAATGTTGCTGCTCTGTAGTATGGAAAGAATAAACCTTCATTTTATATATATATATATATATATATATATATATATATATATATAATATAGGGATAATATTTTTATGGTGAAATGCATGGGTAGATGATATCTATCTAATGTCTAATAATGTTAAATACTCAAAAATTTGGTAATTATAGCTTCAGACAAAGACTTTTGGCAGATATCTTTGAATGCCGTTAGAACACAAAGAATAAAACTAAATAAGCTCAATCAACTAACATTAAATTTTATTTTGATTGAACAGAAGAGAGGTTAAGAAAACTCAGTAGATCTCGTAAACTTCAGGTAAATGTTTCTTCATCATGTGGTCTACTATGTGATGGAGAATTGAGTTTGTTGAGCTCAAGGTGAGGCTAGGTATTTCCAGTTAGGTTTTAGATCTATCTATATATCTATCTCTTCTATCTATCTATCTATCTATCTATCTATCTATCTATCTATCTATCTATCTATCTATCTATCTATTCATCCTTCACCCACCCATCTATCCATTCATCCATCTATCCATCCTTGTGTCTATCTATTTTATGTATCTATGTATGTATCTACCTATCTGCTCCCTACCCCCCCGTGTGTGTGTGTGTGTGTGTGACAGCTCTGGCTCTCCTAGAACTCACTTTGTAGACTATGCTGGCCTCAAGCTCATAGAGATACACCTGTCTCTGCATCACAAGTGCTGGGATTAAAGGAGCGTGTCACCACACTCAACCTTTAGGTTTACTTGTATTTTACTTGTATAAGTGTTTATTTTCATGTATGTAATTGTCCTGTGTTGGCCAGAAGAGAGTTTGATCACTTGTAATTGAACTTATATATTAGTCATTTGCATATGCTGGGAACAGAATAAGTGAGAGCCCTGAACTACAATATCCTCACTGCAAGATAGGCCAGGGCAATGGTAGCCCAGTCATTGTGGTTGAAGTCAACCAATGTCTCCTTGACTTAATGCCCATTCCGTTAGATGAATCCCTACACAACACTGCTGGAGACTAGATATCCCGGAGACAAAAACCAAGCACTACTAAAACATAAATTCTAAAAAGTAAATGTATCAATAAAACGACTAATAATGGTAATCTGCTCTACTCACAGATCAGTGTTTTTTAGTCATGATTGGGGAAGTTTCCTATGCCAGAAAATGGCAGTGAATGCAGAGACCCAAAGCCAATATTACATAAACGGAGGTTCTAAGAGATGCCTCTATGAAATTCATCCCCTTGGAGCTATGAGAATCGTCCCAGGAGAGGAGACCAAAATAGGGAACTAGCCATAGGCTATGGAAAACACCAAGAGAACACGGCCCATTGAAGCAGCTAATCAAGGGCACAGATATGTGCACAGAGACTGAGGCCACAAGCACAGGGCCTACCCAGGTTTATACTAACAGCTCTGCATGTATATTAAAACATTTAGTGTAGTATTTTCATGGAACGCCTTAGTGTGTGAACAAATTGATCTCTGATTATTGTGCCTACTTTTAGGACTCTTTTCCTTCTGTTGGGTTTTCTTCATCTTATTATGTTTTATTTTGTCATATTTGGTTGTTATCTCTTAGACACCTGCTCTATTCTAATGAGAGACTGAAAGGAGAGGATCTTGAGGGAAAGGCAGGTAACAAGGAAGTGGAATGGGTAAAAGGAGGAGAGATACAATTTGGATGTATTTTATGAGAAAAAAAATTATTTTAAAGTAAAGGAAAACAGATGAAAAAGAAAAATAACGTATACTTCAGTCTTTGAAGCCTGGGGAAGCTTAAAAATGTGATCTTTGTTGATGTTGGATGGTATGGGAACTCATTCTTATTATACTGTCTGTTGTCCAGATATGAAAGATTGATTGTGAGCCCTTGGCCAGTGGAGATGCTCCATTGCATATGTCAAATGATCAGTTGTTTAGATGTACAATTCTAGGAAAATAGCCCATGGCTGAGAGAATGCCAGGAAGTCTAACATAAGCAATGTGTGGTCAGAAATGACCACTAGTCACTTATCTTTTCAAATAAGTGAGATCTGGATTTTTATGTTTTCTTTAGCACCAGAACACATTTTCTGTTGAGCATTTCAAGTTGACTTTAATTTGTATCATTAGATAACCAGTTGTGATGGCTCAAAGTTGACTCTATGTTTAGTAACTCTGCCCATTTTCTCTTACATTTGACAAAGGATTGCAGACTAATACATTCTAATTTTGACATTTTTTCAGAACTGTATAAAATAGACACCTGTATGTATTATTTTATTCTGTTATTATTTTTTATGGTTATAGGCATTCATTCTTTCTGTGTAACCATTATTAACATATATTCAAATCTATATTAGGTAAAAAATATGACTGGCTTTTTAATATTTTACTGCTAATTTAAAGACTATAGTATAATAAATTTACATTTGTATATAGCATATTGTAATTAAATGATAGACTTTTCTATATCTAAAAATTTAAAATGATTAATAGGTAATAACTATAAATTTTGGGAATATTTATACTTATATATTACATATGCATATATACACACAATATGTACTGATAAAAATCAAGGTAACTAAACTTTCCATCAAACAATTCCATTACTTTTTGAAGCTTCAACTTCATTTTTTTCTAGTTATGTTTTTAGTCACTTTTTGTTTATAGTAATTAATTGCTGACTTTATATATTTTTGGTTCACTTTTTAGTTGACTTTGTTTAACACTGAAAAATTTACCCACAAATGGAATATACAAGGTGTATTACCTAGAAGCTTTCAAATATAAGAACAATTTTTGTTAAACTTTGTGACTACATAATATCTTGTCCTGTGTACATGGATTCTTTGTTCCTTTTGTTCCTTTCAGAACTTTGTTCACATGGATTTATCATTTTGTGGTATATTACTATTATGGTGTTAAATTAGACTTATTTTTTCTTATAAATGTCCTTTTAAAGTAAAATAACATAAAATTCTTTATTTCACTTTGATTTTTAGTATATTGCAATGTGACTCATAGTACCTTTTCTGGAAAATGAGGCATCAGTTCATCCATACATACTTTCTTCCTTCACTTTACTGATGCATCCTTTGTAATTTTGAATTATTAACAAATGTCATGTTCTATCTACATAGTTCTCCAACTTAATTATTGCCCTGGTATGCTTTTGTTACTATTATAAAACGTTGATAATATAAGGGGAAAATGTTTATTTTTAACATCTTACAGATTAGAGTTTCCTGTCAATAAAAGAAGAGAAGGAACTCAAGCAGGAATCTGGAGGAAAGAGCTGAAGCAAAAATCTCAGGAAATGTCTGCTTACTGACTTGCTGATCCTGTTTTCTTATACAACCCATGAACAGCTGACTGCAAGGGACTAGCACCCCTCACAGTTGGCAGGGCTCTCCTTTGTCAATCATTAACCAAGAAAATGCACATCAGTCTTGACCACAGGTTAAACCTTAGAGGCAATTATTAAATTGAAGTTCTCTCTTCTAACGTAACTCTAGTTTGTGTCAAGGTGATAAAAGTTAATCAGCACAATGGTCTCCTTGTCAAAACGACACACAAAACTATTGCATTTAAACTATACCTATCTTTTCTTGTCTATACATAAGAGCTCAAGGTAATATACCAATGTAAAGTGCTAAAAAATTTTAACAATTCAAAAGTCTAAATTCTCTCTCTCTCTTTTTTTTAAAAAAGAAAACAGTCTCTTTAGAAGACTTAAACGTCAAATGTCCTATCCTAAAATATACAACATATATTATATATTTTCTTATTACAATTGGGAAGAACCAAGGCAAAAAATATATTTCAACATTGTAAGTAGGTCTGTGTCCAGCATCTTGAACTCACTCATAATGTGTTCTCCAAACACCTGAGTATTTGGGTAGTTCTGCTTCTCTGCCTCTGCCATCCACAGGACATATATTTGGTCTCATAAGCTTGTTTGGCTCCACTTCACTCCTGCTACAGTCTTTGATAGTTATTCTATGGTCCTATATACTGATGTCTTGACTGCAACTAAGGCTTTGCTTTAAGCATTGCCATTACTTGGCCTCTCATATTGCCAATCTCCAGCTTCTCTCCAAGAGCTTTCCACGCTGTGGCATTCATGATGCCATTACCAACAAATACCTTTTTCAAGGATCTTACACATTATTAAGATGACTGCCAGCTTCATGTATGGATTTACCCTCCTCTGGACTAGACTTTCTGTGGGCTGATGCTGCGGAAATAATTCCCAGAAGATTTTATCTCAACCATTATAGTCTCTCATTAATTATAGTTGATTTCTCAGCCCCAACTACCCAGCATTGTTTGTCCCAATAAAGCAAAGATCTCCAATTAACTGATGTTGATCTTTTGTTAATTATAACTTATTTTTCAACACAGCTGACCAGAAACAACACAGACTCTTAATTAAAAATAGTTGAATGGCACTGATAGAATCTTCAAGAGACTCTCAAACTTCCCTCCGAAATGTCACATGTTAGGCCACCATCTTATGACTTTTCCCCAGCATCTTACCTTGTGCTGCTACAGAGTAGTCCATTGAGATTTGGAAACTCCATGGCCATTGCTGCCTAAAATTCCAAAACAACTATAAGCTGAAGTAAAGAAAGAAAGTAAGATAGAGAAAAAGTCAGACAGACAGAAGAGAGAGAGAAAGTGAGCTGTTTTCTTTTATTAAATAGATAATTCATCTTATTCGTTTCAGCTGTCTCAAATACATACATATATACCAAAATTCCATTTCCATTTCCTCATCCTGAAAATCTCTGTAGTCACCTTTTATTTTAACACTCAATTGTTTGCATTGTACTTTTATTATTTACACACTTTATTATTTACATTTTATCTCCCTTTGCATTGTATTTTTAATACTTCAAACTCTGGTTTTACTTGTGTAATATTTTTATGTAGTTGGAAGTATTCTACCTGAGATAATCAGAATTTTACTCATTTCAATAGAAACTATTTATATCCAAGTATTCAACTCATATATGAGTTTATTTTATTTTTATATGACTCAAGGTCAATATCTAAATTGATGGGTGATTATTCATAGTTATTTATTGCCTGTGCTAATTATAACATTTGAAATTAAAACAAGTACTTAGTTTCATTTTACTTATTTCTTTGTACCTCCAAATACATTGGGATTGATATTACAATTTCTATTTATGCAGGGTCAAAAAAACAATTAAAACATGAAATTCAATGTTTTTTTGGTGTTTCAATTGTCAGTCTGTGTATCTGTCTAACTTCCTAAATATATGATGACTGATTATAAAAAACAATGTAGTTCTTTGTTTTTTACTAATAGAAGGAAATGGGAACATCGATAGTGTCAATAATATATTCTGTTATTTGACTTGGATTTTATTAAACTAAACAATTAGTATTTAATTTTTAAGTAAGCACTACATATTCATGCTTCATATGTCATTTTATTACCTTTTATTAACATTTACTGAGATTTTTTTCATAGACTTTCTCTTTGCAGTGCTAAATTTTATTTAGTTTTTCCTTGATTTTCTCCTCTTGCTTATTTCTTTTCTAACTCAATTTTTGTAAACCACGTGTTAATACTATAATCAGAATTATAAATGTTCAGGTGTTTAGGTAAGAAAATGTCAGAGACTCTTAGAACTAGTGACAAGGATGCCAAAACACTGTTCTTCTATCTTTTGAGGTTAATGATATTGAATATTCTAATTTTCTTTCTTGTTTGTTTTTGCAACTTCAAACATATTATTATTTAATTTGTGGTTCGTTGAGTAAGGAGAAGTGACAATGCTTAAAAAGAACCATTATCTAACAACCTAATGAAAATGCTGTCTCTACCGAAATATTGGTAGAATTGATTTAATCCCAGTTGAATTACTTTAAACTTGTTAGTAGATTGGATCCACTTGTTTGCTCTACAATACTCTGCAGCATGTCTCCTGCTGCTATGTTCCACTAGTGTAAACATCTAGCCTGGTGTCTTAGGTACTAAGTAGAGATAACTGTTGTGTTTCTTAAGCAATGATTTAGAAGCAGCCATAAACTTGAAGATGCACATATTTATTTGCTGTTGAAGAGAATTTAAATTTTCTGCCTTAAGTGGAATTTATCAGAGATTCTAATGTCAAAAGGTAGTGTATCAATATTCTCTACTTAATACTTAGCCTTACAGTTAAAAAAGAATGAAACTCAAAAACAAAAAGCATCTTCTAGCTGAGATTCATCTCCAGTGTTGGAAGAACAGTTTGCAATTATTTATAATTTTGTCACAATTATTATTTGTATTGAAATATAAATAAGAAATAGTGAAAATTCCATATTTCTTGTGACTTTGTTCTCTTACTTGTAAAATCATTGAAAGTCCTTGATTGTTTCAGTAATGAAAGAATCATTCTTAGTTAAAAATATAATGGTTCATAAAGTGGAAAAAACTCACCTGGTTTTCTTTATAATTTTGATACCATGTGCTTTTAACTATAAAATTGTCATCAAATTTCAAATACTAGAACAGATTTTAAAATATTACTACCACAAAATCTCATAAGGTATTAAGTGAAATGAGTCAACTTTTAAAAATAGATTTCTTAGCCTCATAGAAACATGAAATCTTCAGTTGATTTAGAAGCCAAGTCTCTAAAAGTACCAATAAGAATATTGCTGCCTCAGTTCTCTGTGGAGCAGCAGTTCTGCGTGTCTGGAATCTGAGCTTTGAGCTTTAATTTATGATTGCCATGTGCAATGTATTCCATGTACACTTTTATTCTTTATTGCTCCAGTTTAATTTTTCTAGACTGTCATGTACTATATATGAACTCACTTTTACGCTCAACCCTTTGGCAAGCTCACTTTAGTACTTAAGGAATTGCCTGTCTATTTAAGAACTTGGCTTAAAATAACAAAGGGGCAAATGGTAGAAAGATGGCAAAAATCTGCTTTTGGATTACCAGCCAAAAAGCAAAAAATAGACATGCACACACACAAGTTAGACTGAGTAGCTAAAATAAGTTATGCTTAATTATAAACTATGTGAATCATTAGTGTACACTAAACCATAGGTCTTGTGGAATGTTCTAATCGGTGGGCAAAGGCATGTTGTGCCTGTTCAATGCAGGGGAAGAGTGCTGATTCAAGACAAGATTTTACTTTAGAAGCCTTCTTATGAACATTACTCAGCTTATGAAAGACTATTAATATTTGCATATTATTGAACATGAATTTCTCAAATGACAATATTTTCATAAAAATGGAACACTACAATACTACTGTATTCCTTTGAATTCCTTAGGTTATAATCACATGTGTGGGTGATATCATGATAGTCACAATTAAGTCACCAGAAAGGTAAGGGTTCATGGTGACATAATATAAGTGGCCTAAATATAACTCATTGTGTGAAAAACTCCACATGTACTGCACCTGCACACTTCCAGACCCAGTATTATTCTTTATCTTAGCTGACAACAATAGTTCTTTCTTTCCAGTACCACTTTTTACTTTTTGAACAAACACGTTGATTAAACTTTTGAAGTATGCTAGGTTATGCTTAGTTCAGATAAGTATCTGAACACTTATCATTAACATAGGACCAGCACTCTGGGCCAGGTCTCCAGAGTCAGGAGTGCTGCAGTGCCACATGGTCTTCTGTTGGGTCTCCCAGCCTCTGGGTGTGTCAAAGGGTATGTTTGTATGACCTTGTGTTTTATATCCTAATCTATGAAAAATTTTCTCTCCTGAAGGTGCTGTCAACATTCATATACACAATGTGTAATCAGAAATTGTCACATTTTTACATGACTATCGTCATATAGGCATATTTCTTTTCAGATGTCAATCATGTGAAAAGAATCCAATCATAATATCTTTAGATAGAAGGATTTGTTTTATTAAATCTGATGGGAATTTGAAGAAACCAAAAGGAAATAATGAAGTTAGGAAGGGCCACAATAAAATCTTCCCCTATATCAGAATAAGAAAAAAGTATTTCTAAAGACCAAAGTTTCCCTTCGAAGTAGAAAGACAAAGGTCCTCTCTTAAGCAAGCTGGTAATACAAAGCAGTCACAGATGAAAGCACAATGGCTTCTCCACAACCATTGTCTTCCAAACCCATACCAGCATCTCCAGTGCTCACTGCATTCAGAGCAAGCAGGTTGCACATCCTGGGAAATGGGCTACGAAGAGCTTCTTTCCTCTCCGTGTAGCAAGAGGAGAATGGGGAACACATCGAGAACAAGCAAGCCCAGGACTGACTCTAGCTACTATAAAAGTTCTGAAAATTAGCTGTGTAGTATAAAGGATGATTAAGCATTCTTCAAAAAAGGCAACTGTGTAGAGGAGAGAAAATATTGCATTTCAGGCTGGGATTCATACAGAAATTAATAGTGACATAGATGCTGAAATTTCAAGTATTGTGTTTATATTTGTGAAATTTCTAGGTGAGAAGTAAGCTTAGCTTTGTAATATTAGAAGGTATTAACTTGAAGTTAATGGCACCAGTAAACAGTAATTTTTCCCCCTATGCTGTTCCAGGGATCAAAGATATTATCCTGAGGCTGATAGACAAGCACTCCCCCATTGAGTAACATCTTTCACATCTTTTTTTTTCTCTTTTTCTTACTGTGCTAATATAAAGCTTGGTTCATGCATTTATATAGGAAATTAAGAATAAAGCTATAATATTGAAAAGAACTTCAGAATCAGTTCAATTATGTAAATATTTTTATTTCTAAAGAAGAATTAGTTTTTCTCTATTCTATTTTCTACCTATATATAAGCAAGAGCAGGGAGATCCCAAGTTTGTTTTTATTGATTTTTAGAAATTGGTAGATATGCCTGGCAGGGGACATCGCCGTGGATACCTGGGATCCCCTCTAGTGCCAAGTCTCTTGCCAACCCTAAAATGGCTCCCTTAGTGTAGATATCTTCTTCCCTGCTGCAATATCTGCCCTTCCCCAATCTCCACCCTCCCACTCCCCAAAGCTCTCCTCAGTCCTTCCCTTCTCCCTTCTCCTTTCCTCTGTCCCCTTCCCCCACCCTCTCTATCCCTGCCTCTATCCCTGCCCCCTGTGCTTCCAACTTTTGCCTGGTGATCTTGTTTGCTTCCAATTTCCAG
The DNA here is from genome assembly GCA_004026605.1 of Ondatra zibethicus. Taxonomy (NCBI): domain Eukaryota; kingdom Metazoa; phylum Chordata; class Mammalia; order Rodentia; family Cricetidae; genus Ondatra; species Ondatra zibethicus. Next base: position 28,875 of record PVIU01013017.1, on the reverse strand, counting down.
GAAGATCTATATATGTTTTTCTTTGGGTTCACCTTGCTATTTGGCTTCTCTAGAATTGTGAGCTATAAGCTTAGTGTTCTTTGTTTATGGCTAGGGTCCACTAATGAGTGAGTACATACCATAATCGTCTTTTTGGGTTTGGGTTACCTCACTCAGGATAGCGTATTCCATTTGCATGCAAAGTTCAAGATGTCATTGTTTTTTACCTCTGAGTAGTACTCTAATGTGTATGTATGTATTCCACACTTTCTTTATCCATTCTTCCATTGAGGGGCACCTAGGTTGTTTCCAGGTTCTGCCTATTACAAACAATGCTGCTATGAACATAGTTGCACAAATGCTTTTGTAGTATGATTGGACTTCTCTTGGGTATATTCCCAAGAGTGGTATTGCTGGATCCTGAGGTAGGTTGGGTATCCCCAAATGTACAATATATGCATTTACGTCTGGGAGGTCAATAACAGTCTTCTAATTGGGCTTAACATACAATGAATAGGATCCCTGCTACGCCTGATATTGTAAGCCCAACAGGTGACTAGTGAAAAGTTACTTCTATTGCCGTTTTCCTAAACCAATATAATTGTTAACTACATTCTGAATACTTATTTTTGAGTTTTAATTCTTGAAAAACATAGAAGCAACATTTAAATATCTCAGCTCCCCATATTTTCTGAACAAGAACTCATAATTCTGTAAAGTCTGAGGAAAAAAAAAACACTGAACAACTTGAAACCTTTAGGGAAGTTTCATCATTTTTAATTTTCTTGTGCTCCATTTTGAGTCTATGATATGTACTAGATCTTATTAAAAACCTCAAATGATTATTTTAAAGTTATTGTATCTTGCAGATTTAAGTAAACTTTAGTCTACTTATAGTTAATATTTGATAAAAGGTACTTAATATTTCAACAGTTTGCCTTGTATGTCTATTCCTTCTAAAAAGTCTCTGTATACACTATTATTACCTCAGAATAAATAAAAGACAACTTTTTAATTTGGTAAGATGAAATCAGCACATTGTAGAATTTTTGAGACTTCCATTTGAAAATGTAATTTTTTTAATCAGAAAAATTGTTATATTAATTGTTTTTAAAGGTAAGGGCAGAAAACAATGACCCAGAGGATATAAGTATTTTTCAGGGAAAAATTGTTCACATCCTCACAAGTCACCTTGTTGAATAATTCCTAGTCAAATGTTTTTAGCATCAAAAAATGAATATCATCAGACTTTGGCTTATTCATGTTGTTGGTACAAATCATGCTCAAACATCTTTAAAATAGTTGAGATTTTGTTAGAATCAAATACAAAAATTTCTTCCTTAACTAGTATAAAATCTGTGAAGAAATAGTTGGCACATGTCTTTAATTTCATTTATGGAATTATTGTCAAGTTCTAGATGGCCACCAAAACAATGACAATAGCTCATATTGGTTTTGGCAGTTTGTTATAGTCTTCTAACCAACACGTGAGAAAGATTGCCACACTTGGTATTGTCTGGCACATTTCCTTTATTTTTTTAGAAAATCCATTTCTTTTTTGTGGAGCATCATCATCCTATGTGTCATATTTTCTTTAAAAATTCACAGGGATTGGAGAGATGATTCACTGGGTATAAACATTTGCAGCTCTTGCAGATGAATCAAGTTCAAATCTCAACGCCTAAATGATTGTACCCAATCGACATTAATTCCAGGTCCAAAGAATCTAACACATTCTGGCTTTTGTGGGAACCTGTGGACATTTGGTAGACACATCTATGCAAATCTATATAAGTAAGAATACTATATATTGAATATATTACATATATTCTTTTCTGTAAGTTTATAGTTTTTCCTAAGGCTTTTTCAGATAACCTCTGTGTTATTTTCTCTTTCTCCCTTCCCTGCTAGTGTATATCTCATTTTTTACATCATTTGCTTCATAGCACGCATGTCCACAATTTTAAGGGATATTATCAAGCTATAGCAACAAAAAGGAACATTGTATTGGAAAAAAAAACTTTCCTTTGTGTCAATTGAACAAAATAGAAGACACAAGCATGAGTTTACAAAATTTTAGCCATCTGATACTTGACAAAGATCCCTCAAAATGTAAGTAAAACAGCATCGTCAACAAATGTTCATGAGAAAACTGGGCATTCATATGCAGAAGAATGAAATTAGACCCATAACTGTCACCTGGCACAAAACTTAATTCCAAGTGCATCAGAGATTCCAATATGATTAACAAAAAATCTATACAATACCTTACACAATCTAGTGTAGGAAAGCATTTTCTAGATACAGCTCCATTTGCACAGGAACAGAGACCATCATTTTGCAAATGAGACCTCACAAAACAAAAACAACAACAACAAAGAAAAAACAAAAAGAAAAGCAAAACACTTCTGTACAATAAAAGAAACAATAAAGTGAGAAAGAATCCTACCAAAGAGCACCTATACACCTAAGAGAGGATTAATGTTCAGAATATTATATAAAGATCTCAAACAACAAAGAATCAAGAAAACAAATGACCAAGTTAATCTAGATAGAGAGTTCTTATGAAACACAAATGGCTAAAAAAATATCAAATGTTCCATGTGTTCTCTTACTCAACATCAGAGAAGCTTCTTTCTACAGCAGATGAAAACCAATACAGAAAATAGCAATGGGACAATGGGCAGAGGGTGGAAACCTTGGAATACTCGGTCCTAAAGGGGATGTCTCCATCAAATCCCTCTTCTTGTGACTGAGGCAACTCTTCCGAAGAGATTGTAAGAGTCAGAGGGGATGAAGGACACCAAAGAAATAAGACTGATGCTCATATGAACTCACAGAGACTGTGGCAGCATATGCAGGGCCTGCACAGGCCCAAGAGGGATGGAGTATGAGCTCTGAGGCAGAAGTGAACATGACCCATCCCTCATCAACAAACTATCTCCAATAGAAAACTGCTTACAAAGGTGAGTTTCTCTAATGAAGTCTCACTGGGTCAACAAACCACACTTTTTTGGAGGCCTCTAGCCCAGGAGTAGATGGTCAACTCAAAATAAAATCAATGCTAGTTTTGGAGATTCTTTTTTTTGTCTCACAATGCTTTGTTTGGGCATTTTTAAATTTATTCATATTTGTTTGTTTATTATCATTTTTGTTTTCAGTTTGATTTTGTTTTTCTTGAGCTTTATTTAAATGTGCACATATATCCATATATTATAAACTTATGTACTTATGTAATTCTGTTATTTTTTTCCTTTTGGTTTTTGAGACAGGACTTTTCTGTGTAACAGCCTTGGATGTCCTGGAGCTTGCTCTGTAGAGAGCAGGTTCACCTCAAACTCATAAAGATCCTCTTCCCTCTGCCTTCTGACGATTTATTAAAGGTGTGTGCAACCACAGGCCAGCATTTTTGCTTTCTTTTGTTTTGTAACTTTCCTGTTTCTTTTGTAAAGAGGAGAGAAATAATGTGTGAAGTTGGGTGGTTAGGGAGATCGGGAGAATCTGGGATGAAATGTGGGCAGGACACTGATCAGAATCTATTGTATGGAAAAATATATTTTCAATTTTTAAAAGTGTTCAACATCCTTAATAATTACGGTAATGTAAGTTAAAACTACTTTGAGATTTCTTGTTACCCAAGTTAGAATGGCCAACATTGAAAAAACAACTGACAACAAATGTTCGGGAAGGTGAGGGAAAAGGGGAGCCCTTAGTTATTGTTGGTGGGTTTTCAAATGGATGCAATCATCTTGAAAATCAGTATGCAGTTATGATTCAGCTGTACCGCTTCTTGGCCTATACACAAAAGATCAGATATACTCTTACGGAGACACTTGTTCAGCTAGTAGTAACTGGAAAATGGAAACAACATGATGGATAATGACATTATGAGACACATACACAATGACATACTGTTTGGCTATAAAGACACTCATCTTAGAAGTCCTTCTTTCCTTTGGCTTCTTGTCTGTCTCCCTGTTTCGTTCTGTCAACTTGGTACTTATGAACAAAATAGTGGTCTAAGTGGCAATAACATCAGGACTTAAGGAAATTCAAGGTGAACAATTCAGACTTTTTCCCTGAATTTTCTGTCTATTTAAAATTGGTGTGGTTTTCTTAAAATGGGTAGATGTATGTTAATAATTAATAGTTTATCCTTAACAAGCAGTGTGTTCAAAGTCTATATTAACATCTAGTACACCTATAAAGACTTTTACTAGAATATTTTGAATAATAATATGCAGTTTATTTTATTAATGACTTCAACATATGTAATTTCTTGTGAATATATATTAGAGAAGTTATATGTTACAGAGGAAAAATTGAAAACTCAGAAAGTGTTTCAAAATATATTTGCTGCTGTTTGAAGTTCGTGTGGTTTAGGTTTCACATTGAAGATGCTGTGCCAGGAACTGCACAGGACATGGTTCCCATGAACCTAGTACAAACATTACCAGCCGTTTTAGGGATTATTTCCTTACAGAACACATTTGTCACCTATGGAAATGTCACTTTTCCTATGGAGAACCATGACTGGAAACCGGGTCTGTTCTTGTTTCTCAATTCTTTCACTATGGAAACTTTTTACTTCTTTTCCAGGTCTTAATTATTTACTCTTACATTTTTCCTGTGCTTCAAATTCAAAAGTTGGGATTTATTTATTACTTGATTTCTGCAGCATCTAATTCTTTCTTATTATATAGTTTAATATTTATTATTTTAGTAAAAATCCCTTACTCTGATTTGCTGGTTGATAGAAGCAAGTTCATGTAAAAATGCATAAATGCTACAAGGTCAGTGAGGCACTACAAAACCCTCAGAAACAACAATGGATGGGTCACTAACCTCTAATCATTTCGACAAGTACGTCAAGATTGGAAAAGGAAGCTTAGGAAGCTTGTGAAGATGTATAGGAAGCAATAAGAGTCCAGGTTTCTAAGGACAGATGGAGCATTTACATCTAACTTATACAGTAGGTAATATGATGCAAGGACAGTAGGAAAGTTGGACCGCTTGAACTGTGCAAACTTTTGAGAATAGATGCAATGTTTCAATGTGTTGCTTCTACTGAAATTTTGGACTGACTGGAAGATGACTCTGTTCAATTCTGCGAGCTCCAAGGGCAAAGCCATATGCTATCACTCATACAACATCCTCCCAGATTAAGCACACTAGTGATTGAGGCTTGGAATAAGGAAGTGTAGTGCTACATTTACGCTTGTAAGCCATATGAAAATTGAATCTCTGAAAGGAGTAATCTTTACTTTCTTGAAAAAAAAAAGGCAACAGGCACTCTTCCATCCTTCGAGGCATTCCTGTTGACAGCAAGAGGACAAAGAGGCCGATGCTACTGCTGCCACACTCATGCATATTCCTTTGATTGCTTAATCAAAACCTTATGTTTTATACAAATTACATATGTGAAAATGTTTCAGAGTGCTTTGCTTCCCCCCGAATGGTGATTGAGTTAAAGCATTATGTAGTAATCTTGTCTCATTTAAATCAAGGAAATCAGAAAAATTATCCATGTTTTAAGCAAAGTCAAACACAATGCTATAAGTCTAAAATCATTTCCACTTTAGAATCATGGCTATTCCAAGAGCATCAATTCACTTTCAAATGCCAAGGCTTTCATATAGACTCCGTTGTTTCCTTTGTTCTCAGAATGGTTAGTACACTTATTTCAGTTATTAGCATCAAATTCTTAGGATTTCAAAAATATTTAGTGCAGTTAGAAAAATATGTTTTCATAGTTATTTTCAAATACATTGCAGTTGTGGAGGTTAAACCCGACCATTCTTCTGATGTTATCAGCATCTATGCGTGCAGAAGCTCAGGTGCTCATTGGAATCCTAGGTGGTTGTTATCTTCTTTTTTCATCAGTAAATATCAGTTCTTCTGTTCCATTTCTGCAGTGTCAAGGTGCCTAGTTCACATTCTTATCCACTTACCGCTGTTGCAATAGTTCTAACATATTCCAAAGATGATATCGAGAGCATTTGGCCATAAGGGGGTGTATATTGGCCACTTATTTCACATGCTGGGAGTTCTCAGAGAAAACTAATATGTGGTTCATTTATAACAGCTTTCATAAATGGATGGGCAAATTTGACATAAAGATTGCCTTCATATTAAAGATTCATTTACTATTTATAGCATTATAGTTAACAGTCTATTTAAAAAGCATGAGAGAACAAAGGAATTTAAATTGCATTAGTTTTTCATAACTGGCAGTAACAACTGAAGATATTCTTTTTAGTCATTTGATATTCAAGCCTACTGGTCATTTCAAAATATTCATTTTATTATTTATGCATGCATAATTTAAATTAAATGGCTTGAATCTACTGTCATTTACTACCATAGACAAAATGCTGTATAGTATTTAAATATATATCAGTCATATGTACTTATTTGCATCCATTATGTTTTAAAATAGTTGAAAATTAGTTATTTGAAAAGGCAAATTTGGAAACTGAATTTATCAATTTGAAAACTAATTTTTAATATCTTTTAAAATGAACACTTTGAACTTTTAGTGTTTCAGTAATTCTCTCCAAAGAATGCAGAAACCTGTCACACACATGAGGCTGCTAACCACAAAGCAGTCTTTTCTGGAAAATCATCTCATTATAGAGACCTCATTACCTCATAGGGACTTCACCTCATCAATCGATAGTTCAAACACTGGAAATTGATACATTGTGTTCAACTTTACTTGGAAAGTATTTTGCATGCAAAGGCCACAAGGACATAAAAATTATGGCCACATTGCTTCCTCTTGGTATCATTACATTTATTGCCAGACATAAGGTCAAACAATTACAAAACAGGGTGAAGAGATGGAGCATTGAGAATTCTAAGATTTGTTGACTATAGGACGGAATGTCTACTCAGCAAGAAGAATTTCTCTAAGAGTAAAATGATAGGCTATGTGTATTAGACTTTGGGTGACCCAAGGACACTGTCCATACATCTTCCTACACGGACCAACAGCTTGTAAACTGTTAGGTAACTGCTCAATCTTGGGATCTCTTTGTCCTTGTTTTTGTATTCTACATAGAGAGAAAATAACTTGAGGGTCCCTCCAAAGGTGGTGGTTGAGTAGTTATCAGCTAGGATCACTGTAGCTGCTGACGCTCCTTCACATTTCCTGCTTTAAGAGGGGTTTCTTGTGATTCCCTGGACCTTCACTGCATAGGCTTGTTATGATCATCCCAGGTGTTTTAACTCTAATATGGACGACAAAGCTTGCAATGGGGGAAGGAAAAAGTTTTAATGACTTTTGTCTTCTTAATCTTGCCACTTTCAGAGACAAATTAGCAGCTCTTTGGTTTGATAAAAAGAGGGCAAGATCGCCTTAGAGTCGACTTTATTAGTTGGAACAGTTGTTGAGTCAAAATAAAATGTAATTATAACTGATATGCAAATAATGACATGAATTTTATTCTTTTCAGTATTATGTAACATTTCTAGGAAGGGAATTGGAAGTTAATAAGTTTTGCTGAATAATTTAGGAGTAGATGCACTCAATAACCACTGTGATTATTTTCAATATTAACTCACTAAGGACAGTGTTTTAACATCTTCTACAATAAAATGTTTATTTCATTTTACAACATAGACTTCTACAAGATGATTATTCATCAAAGTTCATAAAATGAGCTGACCCCAAAAAGGCTTATTTTGTGACGGTGCATTTGTAATTGTTTGATCTAAAAAGTTCACTCCAGTAAGCAAAGTGGAGAAGTTAATGGCTCCCATTTGTAAATAGATGGCATTATTTATTGTAATGCTCAATTATCCCTGGTCCATGGGTTGTTCAATTATGCAAGCCCTCATCTACCGAAATAAATACTCATTAAGGTGAGCATCTATGCCAAAAATATAAATTTTCTGTGATTTAGTTTTCATGTGCATAGTAAATCCTGGAGAACTGGGTGAGCAGAATCAATAAAACCCTAGATTACGGACATAATTTGACAAATTAGATGCCCATTTAAAAGCAATGAAATGATTTGTTTAGAGAAATATATAAAATTACTTTGTAGAGACAGTCCCCAAGTTAAGCATAGTAAAAGAAATATTACTTTGGCTCCAAAATTCTATTTTTATAGAAAGTCAGGAATGGTCAAAGGTGAAATACTTGAGGGTCACGGCAGTCCCAAATTATAATGATAAATAGCACACATGCCTCCCTAACTTTTCAGGCTCATTGCAGAGAAGCAAGTTCGTGCATCTCATTCGAACTTCAAAGCTGCTTTCTCCTTTTTATGTTTAAACCAAAGCTTTCAAGAATGGAGGCCAGGCTTTCTTTACAATTTAAAATTCAAAGAGCACCACTTTGAAATTTAATAGAGCAGTGTTTGCTAAAGTAAACATTTTAGTCACAGTGAGGGCAGATGCCTCGGCATCCGCAGCCTTTCTGTAGATATTAAAGCACTGCTTCAAAATATGGGCATGGCTTTTTCCCAACGGACGTCCGAAAAAGATAACAGATTTCACGGTATGCAGACTCTTACTTCTGCAAATGACATACACCTTTAGTGTCAAAGCAATTTCAACATTTTAAAAGTTCTCCCAAACACTTTAAAGGGATGCTGAATATTGGGAATGCATTCTGATTTCCATGAAGGGGCTGTAGTTCCACCATCCCCATCTAAAGACACAGAGCTAGAGAAAAGGCCGGGGAGGTAGGGAAAGAATTGGCTAGGACAAGCATTCATGCTGTCAATTTGTGGTGTGAGAAACCTTTGTAGTATTTAAAAATGGGCCTACAAACTGTGCTCAGTGAAAGGCCTGTTTCTTTTACAATGCATACCAAATCCAATTATGGAAGAGGAACACAGAAAATTCTTTTCTTATTGAAAGCTAAACCAGTGTACTAAACCGTGTAATTTTCTCCATAATCCTAGAACAGAGACAAATACATGTATTAAAAGATTTTTTCCTTCATGCAACAATGGCTACGTGCTGACGAACATCTTTTTTAGCCTTGTGAAATATTACATCTTATTTTGTTTCATTATTGCTATTATTTTCCATTCAGAATTCATTTGAAAAGATAAATTGCCAAGTGGATGAGAGAACTTGAAATCTGAGTCTTTTAGAAAAATCAAAATTTAAAATAAATTATTTTCTTTTGTAAGTAAGTTTACATTTCTGACTGTAGCCATATTGTAACGTGTACAACATATTCTCAGTATTGTATACTTATAAATGAACAACTGTTTAGAAATTACATGTATGAATTATATATATATATATGAATTGAAACCTCAAAATTTATTTTAAAGGCTATATTTTCCCATTACACCATTAAAATTAAATTCCCTTGTTTTAATTATACTAAAATAAATACATGTCTTAATTTATGCTATACTAATCTTTAAAACATATGATTGATATGAGACATGATTTACTTGATTATTTTTACCTGAATGAACACTGTGCATATTTAAATTCAGCTTCAATAAAAGAAATAAAAACAAGTTTCAGATTGACTATGTATTTCTAAGTTTTTAATTACACATGTACATTGACCACTGATTTTATCTCCTTTGGTAAGATGAAGGCATGTTAAACATTCTCTACTTACTGGATAGGAACTTCTCTTCAAATGAGATAAGAGTAAACAAAGACAAAAATTGAAACCAAGGAGGCAGTCATTTTCATAAACTTGCAAGAGGCACACCCCACGATTCTTCTGTTTGTTGTGCTATCCAATTGACTATGTTTCCCCCCTGGCACAGTAATTATAGCATTGCAGTTTTCTGGCAACAAATGGCTTCTGGGGGTCACCAAATGTCTCAGATTCACTGCAGCATTTAATCTTCCATAAAAGCTGTTGACTGCTTCATGTAAGCTGAATGCCAGGAACACTATCCTTTAAATCATGCCTAGCTGCTAATTAATGGATGTATAAATGTTGAACAGCCAAGCTTACACAGAGCCATCACAGACGCTCTGCCCATAAGTAAAATAGAGTTCTGATGAGCCATAAACTATTGCAATACTGTGTATCTATCCTGATTGAAGTGCACTTGAGAAATATAAAGCTATCTGAAACTTAAAATATATTATGTGCCCTCGAGCTGCTCAACAATGTCTTATTATCTTACAGGATACCCCTCCCATCCATTTTAAGAGACTCTAGCATGTCTCAATTTTGGAAACAAAACACAGGACCAAGATTTGATATTTAGTACCGAGATTTGACATGATGTCATTATGAGACAACTGGCACCATGGTTCCTTAACCTTTATTTTATAAAATAAGTAGAAGCTGCTTTCAGTTTCTAGGTATTCTCCAGCTGTCCAATGTGATGTGATACAACATTTTAATAGAAACCTAGAGAGGATTTTCTGTCATATAGGTACTGAGAAGGCCTCTAGTTTGGCATTGTAAGAAACCTGCCACATATACCAACTCCTTCACCCCTAATGGCAGTGCTACATTCTGAACTAAAGATATTTATCAGAAATCTATGGTTTCTATATGAGAGTGAATGCAAGAATGGGAATCTGGGAACTTGTTCAGGGGTTCATGGATGGCTAAAAGCAGAGTTCATACTGAAAATCAAACTGAGAAATGGATGACACAAAATCCCCATGCTGTGAAGTACCATCATGCATTAGTTTTAGATTTTTTTTTAAATTTGGAAAGTGATAGGAAGGTAGAAAAAATCATGTGCAGAGTGTTTCTCTGCCTGCTGAAGTGTGAAGAACTAATTCAGATCATTAAATGTACACTAAAACTTTACCCCCAACATTTTATTATTTTTATTTTGAGAAAGTTTGCTTATTTCACAGAAACTTAGTTTAATTCACCTTCAGACAAAACATTTTAATTATTGTAGATATAGTACAACTACATAGATTCTGAATAAACAGTAATAAAAGAATAACTTGAAATTGAAAGTTGTTTCGTCAAATTAGTTGTGCTTAGAGAGATGACTCTTCAAGTAATTTGCTTGATTGATTCTAGGGTTTTCTGCTGAAAACAACAAAAATAATTCCTAATACTTACTCACCAAGGCAATGTTAGCATTCAGTGATGAGGTATTTGGAAAATATTCAATACCATACAATAGCATTAAGGATGATTGCTTTCTTCTCATTCTCTGTACCCCACCATTCTGAGTACCTTTTTCTTCGGAAAAGAGACATCCAAAGGTGACATCCCTCAGCACTTTGTTAGGAAGTTATTTCTTCCAACCAGATGAATAATCATCATCGGCTCACAGTACAATGTACCCTTAGGTCTCAAACCCATTTTTTTTCTCACTTCAAATTTATTTTAATCATGGAAAGCCTCAGCCAAGGTTTCAAAATATAATGGCAGTAAAAGAAGGAACCCAGGAAAATGGTAATAAAATGGCTACAATAAAAGTAATTTTCTAAGTTCAAATACTAAACTTCTTAGTCTCATTAATTTGGGGGGCAGAAAAAGCTTCTGGTGGTGTAGCTACTGTCCGCGGGTTGTAATGTCCTCTCCTGGAGGGAAGCTGAATTCTCATAAAATTCCAGAAGCCAAGGAAATGGACAAGACTCAGGAAACTCCTGAAATTACAAAGTTTGCAAAACTTAGAATGTTACAGTAAGCACAAGGTCATTGGCCAAATTGTTTTTTTTTTTTAACCTAGTCAACAATCATTGAAGGAAAAGAATATGGGAAGGGGATGAAAGATATAGTGATACAGTTTTCAAGATCCATTCCCATTCAGGACTGGGCTTCTCAGTTATGCAGTAGCATGTAAATCGCCTATATTTCTGGAAATCGCCCATTACTCAATCTCATGTAATTAACACCAACAAACTTATTGATTCTCCAGGCTGGGTTGATGGCTTGTTTCTTAGTTGCCAGTGCTCTAACTGGGGTGAATACACATCTGTTCATGTTTTTCCAGGGAAACTCCACAATTCTCATATCTGTAACATTTCTATGGACACTCTGTAACTCACCATGTTATAGAGGGAATCTAACAAATGATTGTGGAAAAGAATTGACTGTGTTTGGTTAATCACATGCATATATATACATATATATGTATATGAGTATTTAAGTGATGTAAGTATGCATCTTTTGCAATAGGACATTGCACAAAGTTATCTTCTGTATGAGATAGACTAGCTAGACAAGAGCCTTTTGCATAGATATGGGCAGTTGAAACAGCATGTGGTAGTTGAATTTAGTAACAATTCAATTGAGTAAGGATCTTAACAGTGTTTGAAAATGTATAAACAAATAAACAAAAGAAACTCACAGTCAAATCAATTTATAGGAAGTTTAGACTGGGATATATGTAACTGATCATCCAATAAAGGTTGATCTTCATGGAAAGTCTGCTTAAATATTTAAGGATAGGAAGTTATCACTAGAGTGGGCTTTATTCTAATGAGTAAACCAAATGCAAAATTAATTCTTCTGAAGTAATATTTTCATTTGCATAACATGATTTTGTTCCTGCTGTCATTTCCATTGCAAAACCTTCCACCTTTCCTCTGCTTCTTTAAGCTAGTGGCTCACAGGTGAGACAGCTGCTGCGGCATTCTCCGCCTTCTCTCTTCCAAACAGCCGCTTCAACAATGAATCAAATGATCATACCCAAGCTGCTTTCAACTCTCCTGTTAACACTGTATGGCTGTTTTAGTTTGCACACTAATGTTGGCAGAGAATCAGCACATAGTTTAGTACTTGGACTCATCAGTGAAGCTTAAAGATAGATAATCATTCCTGTGCTAGTGACACTTAGCTTTCATGAATGCTTAATAAAAATGTTTTAGCTTTGCCGCAGGTTGAATAACACTCTGGAGTCATATTGGTTTTGTCATTAAAAATAAATCTAGTTAACTTTTCACACAAATTGTAATTCAATAAGTCCTTGCACACTTTTAGGTTTTATGCATCTAAATTTTTAAAACACAAATATAATTCTGTATTCTTTCACTGAAACCTTATTCCAGTTCTTTAGTTAGCTGAAAGATATTGAATCCTGTCTTTCTTACTGTTCAGTGAGATATTGCCAAAGTGTGATGAAGTGTCTTACTTGTGTGTAACACAGAACAATTAATTGGTTGTTAGAACATTTATCTTCTTTGGTAATTTCTCTTTAGAAATTATGGCCACATAGAGCTAGAATATATTCTTTTTGAATTAAACTGTTGGCGAATACCTACTTTGTAACTAAAATCAATTTGCCATTGAAAATTGCCAATGTAGTTCGAACATCAAATATAAACAATATCTAAGCCACTGTCATTTCTAAAATTTAAAAAAATGCAGTGTAAGCAAAAAAGGAAAAGTTATGTCATCTTCCATATGCTTAAAAACATAATAGAAGAGGAATCAAAAAGACTGTTGAAGCCAGAGAGTGGGGAAGAACAATACAAGTTTCTACATTCTGAGTAAGAAGTGGATATAATAGTCAATGACACACAGCAGGTCTGCCCAGGACATATGCACACACCCAAAGATAATGGAGAGGGACTAATGAGATAAGTAAGCAGGAGTGGAGAAGTTTGGGTCGGAGAGTAGAGGTGAGTATGACCACAGTGCTTCCTGTACACATGTACGACTGCCACAGAAGAGGAGGTTCTAACTAAATCCATCATTATGCATCATTGATATATGCTAGCATACAGACTTAAAATGGGAAGAGGGTTGTCATAGAAATGATGCCAGGGGAATGAGTGGTGACTGCATGGGACCAAAAGGAGAGAAAACAATTTCCATGTAAAACTAAAATATGATGAAAAGAGCTTTTGGCCAGAATATTCAAATTTCCTTTCATAGACCACCTGCAATGTGTTACCTTGTCATAACAGGAAATCTGCAGACTCCTCTGTTTATCTCCAGACATCCAAGAGAGTATTTCTGGATGAGGCTGTGCAACCGATACTTGTTTCCTTGGTGATGATTATGCGTGGAAATGTTGGGAAACTAATATTTTATGTTATGTGAAGTTACTGAATACTATTTCCACATTGTGGCCATGCTGTTCTAATGATGAGGCTGACCATCAAGTACAGGGCTGGCAACAGAAAGTCTCATACTCTCTTGGGTATGGATGTTGGGAACAGAAGCTCCTAAAATTGTTCTGCAAGTCATTGCAAGAAAAGGCCATGACATTATCTTGAAAAATAAATGGGCTGATAATATGAACAGCATAGTGGGTGCAATGGTTCACAGGGTTTTAGAGGGCTTTTTTAAGACTCTGGTAATTCAGCACATCAGCATCCATGATACTGATGATGAAGATAGGTAAAGGAACTGAGGGCTTTTCAACTTCAGCCCCGGAAAACAAACTGGCAAAGCAAAGAAGGTAGATTTGAGGGAAAACTGATGACCAATTTCAAGTTATGCTGCAAATAGGTAACACATTCTTTGAAAGAATGTGAAACAAAATTGTTGTCTAAGTGGAGAATATTAATGCATGTTTGAATTGTGTAGTGTTAAATTCTTCTGACTCATTTTGAGAAAGTTATACAACAATTAGTTTAGAATATTGATCCACAGTATAAGAGTTGTCTGAAAACTAGGAGACGGTGTTTGGGCCTGTCACATGATGTTATTGAAATCTATTAGACTACAATCTTTGATGTTTCCAATAATTTTTATGTCAGGTACAGAGGAAGAGAAATATGCCCCTGCATTTTGATACAAAGGTTAGGGAAATGGCCAAGAGGTCTCCTGGAAAGAAAATTGTGGAGAAACAGCATAGGACCTAAATAGAAACAGAAGTAATCATTACAATGAAATCCAAAATGGGATGAAAGTAAATGAATGAAGTTAAGAAAGCAGGAAACTGAATAAAAACTGAAAAGACAGAATAGTATTATCAAAAGAACAGGTTATACAGTAAAAAATACAGGACTGTTTTTATTTTTATTTTACCTGTATGACTTCTTGTTTATTTATTAAGTGGTTATATTTTTAACTTACATTTTTTACATAAAAATTGTTTTCCCACAATATATTTGGATCACATTCTTTCCTCTTCCAACTTCTCCAATTTTCATAGACAACATTAATTTTCTATAATTAAGTTTCACTGTGTATATTATCCACACTTTAGAGTAGGTTCATACTCAGAAGCCAGTACAAAACAAACACTGTATTTTTATAGATATTTTTGTCTCATATTGCATTGTTTGGGCATTTTACGTTTTTTGTTTTGTTTTGTTCTACTACTCTGCTGTTTGTGTATCTTGGTTTCTGATTTTGTGGCTTGTGCGTGTTAGTGTGTGTTTGTTTAAAAGGGGAGGAATGAAAGAGAGAGAGAGAGAGAGGAATGGTTTTGAGTGAGTAAGGAGGTGGGAAGGTCTGGGAAGAGTTGGGAAAAGGACAACTTTTTGAAACAAATTTTTATCACAGGATTAATTCTGAATTACTTTCCCTCCAACAAGTTGTCTCAAAATAAAAGATGTTATTTAAATATGAATGCAACTAATTTTTTTAAATATCTCTCTGGTATTGAGTTAATGTTTTAAAGTGCTATAATAGTTTTCCAATGCTTGTATTTAAGAAATTTAAGGTTTTATTTTTCATAAATTAATCAGCAACATCACTACTTCATGACTATGTCACCAGGATGGTTTGTTTTGACATTAGGTGAGTTTTAGGGTTTTGCTCAATGAAAGGATTGAGAAAAATGCTGTCACTGCTAATCTCTCAAAAACAATTCAATTTACTTTCAGTTACCTTAAATACAAGATAGAACATTGGTGTAGGAGGTTCTTCTGTGTCTGTGTTGCTTTTATTCATTAAATAAAGAAACTGCTTTGGCCTTTTGATAGGGCAGAACTTAGATAGGTGGGATAAAGGAGACCGAATGCTGGGAGAAAGAAGGCAGGCAGAGAGAGCTGCCATGGAGCCTCCAGGTCAGATATGCTGAACCTTTCCTGGTAAGCCACGACCTCGTGTTGAACACAGATTAATAGAAATGGGTTAGATCAAGATATGAGAGTTGGCCAAGAAGAGACTAGATATAATGGGCTAGGCAGTAATTTAATTAGTACAATTTCTGTGTGGTTATTTCGGGGGTTAAGCAAGCCGGATGGTGGGCCGCAGCCTGCTCCTCCTATAACATATCATGGATGAGAGACTTCTGGTAGCTACAGCAGGGATCCACACTATAATTTATCCACTTCCTGGTGAAAAACAAAAACATTTCCATTTCCTATTGAAGGGACTCTAGCAGGGAAAGATGGCTCTTACAGACCTTTCCCTTCCCGTTTCTTCTGCCTTGCTAAACTCTTAAATTATATCCTAAAGCTAGCTACCTGCCACGGACCGGCTCAGGGGAGCCCCTCAGACCGTGGGAAAATCAGGGTCTTGGTACCAGGAAGGCACAAGTTCGGCAAATGACAGACAGACACAGCACACAAGGGAGTGGTTTGAATCTGCTGCAATTTTACTGAATTCATTTTTTCATTATATAGTAAAAGAACAAACCAGAAGGTCACGTATCATGTCATGTATCATTAGTTGGTACAGTATGAAAGCTTCTTTTAGTCACGTCAGCGATGAGCAGGTGTTAGACATAACACGTCCTTTAGAAGGGGAACTCTTGTCCTTGGGAACATAAACTTCAAACAAGTGGTTTCATTTTATCTAGGAAGAGAAAGTTTCTGTCTTATAATTGCTATCATGGCCCTTCTTTTTTCTCACCCTTTCTTTATCTCCTCTAGTGACTCTGCATCTGCTGAAATATATTTCTTTGTATTTTCTTATGTAGCAAACACCATGGGGTTTGGGATCTAGCAAGGCTATTCATAAATGGTAGAGCTAAATAATTCTGCTTTTGTCCCTCATATATCACATACTTATAACTATCATCCTCATAGCTTTCTGTGTATGGAATGGGGTCATCTGGTGACTCAGTTGTACTCCTGGGTAGTTCACACCCTAGTTTCTTGATTTCCAGAATGGGGCTTTCCTAACAACATCTGGATCTTAACTTATGTTTCCCCAAATCATCAGTCCTATTTAGGAAAAGTTCCCACTGCTGTAACTCATCCATAATATCCCCCAGTATTTGCACAATGGCTTGAAACACTGGAGGCATTTTGAACACTGTTTTAGTATCATTATCAGAATTATCAAGCCCAGGAACATCAAGGGGTTCTCTGGTAAAATTATACATTTTGGGCAAGTATAGCAAAGAACATTATCAGGAAACAGGAGAGAATAGCAGAGGCAGCTAACCATCTATGACAGCGGTGAGTATATAATCTTGAGTTCAAGTTCATGACCTGAGCTGATTGCTAAGGAACTGCTGGAGGCCTATCCGCGAACGGCAGGAACCCCCCAGCCTGTGTCCTCCGGACCAGAGGCATAGTTGTCACACAGGCGACACCGCTGTGGGTGTGGCAGCTACCATGTCTATTCCCTTATTTGGCCACTTTCTCCTCCTGAGGTACACTATTGACTGATTAAAAAAGGCATCAATACATCGACTTCAAACAATGTATTGAAGTCCAGCAATCAAAAGTTCCTTTTTGGCTGCCCTAATTAACATACTCAATCAAAATTAAATACCTTGTCCTAACATGGAGTTTCCCACTTTATCTTTATAAACTGTCATGTGCCCATATGCCATGTCTGTGCCCTCCCTATCCTGAGACAATCCTCTTCCTCCTGGATAAATATCCTTCCCCCTTCTCCCTTAATCCTTTCTCCTTTTTCTTGTCCTCCATTTCTTGTCTTTGTTTATTATTCCCTGCCTCTTGGACCTCTGGCACAAATAAATCTTCTTTGGCTGAGTACTTGTTCTTGAGGTGTCTTTTGTGGATACCAGTCCTTTTACCCATATTCTCATTTATCTAAATCACTTGCAGCTGGAGGAAAGCAGGGCGGACAAACAGGTTAAAGCCACAGGTGAAACTCCTATGGCTGTGTCATGTACATTCAGATAGAGTTAGTTACCAGTGTATCACTCAGTACAAAAAGCTAGTGCAAAAGGAGGAAGAAGTGACCTTATTACAGATAGGAAAGAAAAAAAGCTGTTCTATACTACAAGGGGATCTGCTGAGTAAAATGGTTTCTCGCTGCCTTCTGTGTAGGCACGGCTTTGTGTGGTTGTTCTGATTATTTTTACCCCTCACTTCATTATCTCACAATCACAATATGAAGGCAAACAATGTGCAAAGATACCAAATATATTAGAGGAACGCATGCATAGCATAAGTGGATTTTATATTTGTAGATTGTAGAACAGTTGTAAGATGAATTGAGTTTTCAGAGAAAGGGCTATAGTCTTGATTCTATTTAGAATAGATTAAGCCAAAAAGGTTCAATTCAAAGAAATTTCTGTTTCCAGAGTTTCTATACCATCAGCATCTGGGCCTGAAATATCTGGACTATTATCTGGCTATTTGTCTGCCATGAAATTATTCTCATTTCCTGAAAACACTATCAAACATCTTCCTCATGCAGGTCAGACTGTCATATCTCTGATTGCTCTCTGGAGAGAATATTGGGGTGTTCCCCTTTTCACTGTTACACTCAAGTCACAATGTGCATAGTGCAGTTTTAGTTGCTTCATTTAGTATGATGATTTAGTTGTATTTGTTAAGAGGGCTGAACTGCGTAGTTACTCTTAATCGAGTATAAACTTGCTGAAACAATATTTTCTAAGTCAAGAGTTATTGCACAGAAGTGACCTGTGCTCTCTATTCCCTTAAGATTTGGTCTATGAACTCTCTTTTCAGCAGAAAGAATATTAAAATTCTCCATGCCCTGTTCATTAAATCTACTTCTGCTGTGATTTCAGAACATGAGCAATTTAACTCTGTCTACTCTCTGGATATGCATCCTTCTGGACTTCTGTAGTTTGAAACACATATTCCATTTAGTTTTTATACATCCTGTACTCCCTAGTTTGAATATTTTTTCCATATTCTTTTTTTTTCCATTCAAAAAATTTACATTTCCTCCCCTTCTCCCAGTCCCCTCCTGCTCCTCCTCCCACCCATCCTCCCTCCCCCTGCTTCCTTAAAAGAGGGCATGGTGCCCTGCCCTGTGGGAAGTCCAAGGCCCTCCGCCCTCCGAATGCAAACTTGTGCAACCTCTTAGGAAATGAGTGTGACAGTTTCTCAGGAAATTGGGAATCAACCTACCTCAGGATCCAGCAATACCACTCTTGGGAATATACCCAAGAGAAGTCCAGTCATACTACAAAAGCATTTGTGCAACTATGTTCATAGCAGCATTGTTTGTAATAGCCAGAACCTGGAAACATCCTAGGTGCCCCTCAATGGAAGAATAGTTCGAACATTTTTTTCCAATATACTTTAGTTCTGATCTCAGTCCTCCTCAAGGATACAGTCCATATTTGAGCTCAGTTCATTCAAAAACTGATAGAAAACCTATTTTATTTCAGGCTCTGAAATCTTGAGACTAGTATCATGTATTTCCTAGTGAGGCAAAACACTACAATAATTTTTCCTCTGAAATTGTGTTACAGATGACATGTTCTGTTATAACATGAGGAAGCATGGTGCTGTCTAAAACTAAGGCTGGCATCTGGGCTCCATTTGTGGCCTCTCTCATACACCACATACATGGTTTATTTTTAAAAGTATTTGTTTAAAAATTTATGTGAAAATACATACATACAGATATGCATAAATGAATTCTTAAATATGTTATTTGTAATAAATGTAGTCAAAACTCCATTAAATATGTCCTTAATATATATAATATAATTGCCATTAACTATCAGTAATACATAGAAGAAAATATAAAATTTGTGATTCTGAGTAAAAAAAAATTGGTTTGGAGAGACAATTCAGCTATCTAAAGAGTTTCTGTCTCTTCTTATGCATTTGTTGCCCAGAATCATATTAGTTAGCAATCACAACAATAATTTTGTTTTCTTTTTCTCTTTTTTCTTGTTTATTCTTTAAAATAATTATTTCTTTAATTTTGAGATTATGATATTATAACATCTTATCTTTCTTCCCTTTTCTCAGTCACAAACCTCTGTCTAATTGAATTCTCCCTTTGTTTCTTTGTTTCAAATCCGTTGCCTCCAATTTTTATTTATTGCTGTTGCATGCATATCTGAATGTGCAAATGCACATACATTTAAAAGTATAACTTGCTCAGCCTTTATAATATTTCATGTACATATATTATTTCTATTACATCATGTGCATTTATAGTATGCAACTATATTTTTTATTAAATAAAATTCTAAGTGGAAAAACAAAGCTTTCAGTGCATTGTAACATCCTAAATTTGTAAACAAGTACAAAACTAAGAGTAATTATGTATTCCAACCGTGTTTTCTTATGAAAATATGTGGGTCTGCAAGATGGCTCAGCAAGTGAAGCTTGAAGAACAGAGTTCTATCCCTAGTAATTGCATGGTAGAGGAGAGTGCCGATTCTTAGAAGTTATCCTCTGACCTCTTTTGTGTGGGCCGTGACATGCACGCATAAAGGCATGCACTCATATTCACATGCCCAATTCAAAGCCATAAAAATGCGGTGCATATAGACCAAAACACCATTTTAACTAAAAACATAATTTGATATAAAAATCTGAAACTCTGACTTCAGTAGTCAATTAACATATTGGATAGAGAAGAAGTCAATGACAAATTCTTATGCATATGCATATTCATTTTCCTTATCAGACAAATATTATATCAGAGTTTAATTTTTCAGTACACACTTAGGACAGCATGGGAATAAATTCTCTAGAGTAATAAATCTTCATAAATAGATGACTTTAACTTGCTGAATTTACTGATTTGATAATATTTTGCAGACTTACCCAAAGTCTTGCCAATTTTTTTTCATTATTTTAAGTCCTGTGTTACGATGTTATAAACCCTTAACGTCTCTACCCGCCTCCCTTCCCCAAGACATGGTTTCTCTCTGTACAGTGTCCTAGAACTTTCTTGGTAGATTGATCTGGACTCAAATTCAGAGATTCACCCATCCACCCACCTCTACCTCCTGAGTGCTAGAATTAAAGACATGCAGTACCAAACCCAGCTACATTTAATTGAATTGTTGGTCAAAGGAGCTCCAAGGGAATTTCCAAACAACCCAGGCTGTTGCAAAAAGAACAGGTTGCTGTCTACAACCTGATAGCAAAGCGTCATTGCTGCAGACCAACACCTACAGATATCACGGAATATAGACATATGGTGATGGTGCCTAAATAGAGACTTCATTCAGATTTTTCTAGTCTCTTGGGTACAGGAAAGTAAGCGGAAGATGCACTGCAGGGGACCAAAAGAAAATGAAAGCACATTGCAAGTCACAATCCCTTGTATCTGGACTGGTGTATAGTCTCCATGATATGAAACAACAATGATGGTACAACACTTGTGGGAGTAAACAAGAAATATCTGATTTGACTTAAGGCCCACTCTATGAGATGAAACTCATATCCACTGCTTAGGTGACCAAGAACCAGAGACTAGATAGTTCAGAAAACTCTGGCAAAACCGAATGATACTGTGGAGCCCATTATATGTTGATCAACTACTACAGAGCACTAGGCATGAAATGGAATGGTTGATTTAAAGGGCTTTGTTTTCTAAGTGTCCTCTGTCTTCTCTGGTTCTTACACTCTCTATGCCTCCACTTCTGTTGGGTTCTATGAGCTAGGCAGGGAAGGATCTCTTGGAGACCTCCTTTTTAGGCACTAGTGTTCCTAGGTCTCTCATTTTCTGCTTAATGTTTGGCTGTGGGTCTTTGTGTCTGTTCCAATCTGCTGCAGAAGGAAGCTTCTCTGATGATGTCTGAACAAGGCACTGATCTACGAGTATAGCAGACTATCATTAGGAGTCATTTTAGCACTCTCTTCTATCTTTCTAGTATCTGTAAAACAAAACTACAAAGAAACATGTTTACCTTTAAAATCAATTTGTGTCTTTGGTCTGAGTATAGTTTATTTGATACAATTGTTATAGATAATTTATTATTGAAGAAAAGCAGTTTGTTGCTTATTTTTCACTCTGACTTGTACCCTACTATTTCCTATCTTTAGAAATATTGATTTTTTTCAGATCCCTCTCATTTTATCTTGCTCTGCCTTATTTCTAAAAATCTTACTGTGCTTAAAGTCCCATTAAGTTTACTTTTTGGCATAATCAATATGATTAGAATTCTTCACAGAAATTAACATGTTTGCAAAGACGTCTTTCCTAAAGACGGTCTCAGATAATGATAGAATATACCTAAATATTAATCACTGTCTATATTTTTTAAATATCACTTTTGTATCTATATTAAATCAGATTTTCCTTTTTCAAAACACTTCCAGGTTCACAGAATAGATTATACAGTGCTCCTAGGTAAATAAACTGACTGTGTATGCCATTCCTTATTATCAGATCTCTGTACAGGTGAGCTTTTGTGTTCATTTTGCCATCTCACAAGACATCTACTGTCCCTTTATTTCCATTTGCTTGAAATATCTTTATGTTCAAAACTATGCTTTTTTATCACCCATCTCCTAGCTGCTTATTGTATCCTCTGAAAGCAAGTCCAAGACTATAAAAGACAAATATGCCCAAAGCATAATTAGAAATCTACATAGAATAAATGGCTGTTAAGAAAACAAATGATATTATTTCTTGTCCAATTGTAAATATTATATTAATTCAATACTATTTCTGTTTACTGTATTTTTCTCTATTTTATATATAATCATTTTTAAATTTATTCATAATGACTCTTTTATAGCATGTTAATTTGAAAGAACTAAGATTTTCCTATGTAGTGTCAGCCATTAATTCCCCTACTAATTGGGACTTTTAAAAAAGTTTCCCTTTCCCTATAAGAAAGTCCTATAAGAAAGGTGGATCCGTGTCTTAATGCTGATAAACAGCAGCTTTGTGGTTGAATTTACTTGAATGATTTTTAAAAATTACATTGTTGCAAAGCTAGAAATAATTTTTTTTTATTTTTATTTTTTTTTCCATTGCATTTATTTATTTTTTTTGATTTTTTTCCATACATTGTTTTGTTTTATTTTTTCCATTCAAGAACATAATTAAAGATAAAAAAAATTTTTTTTTCCTTTCTTCCCCTTCTCCCGGTCCCCTCCCACTACCCCCCACCCCTCCTCCCTCCCCCTTCTTCCTTGAAAGAGGGCATGGTGCCCTGCCCTGTTGGAAGTCCAAGGCCCACCCCCATCCCTCC
>PVIU01013016.1:32401-57775 GCA_004026605.1 Ondatra zibethicus | reverse complement strand
CTCGTCCTCCTCCTCCTCCTCCTCCTCCTCCTCCTCCTCCTCCTCCTCCTCCTCCTCCTCCTCCTTCTTCTTCTTCTTCTTCTTCTTCTTCTTCTTCTTCTTCTTCTTCTTCTTCTTCTTCTTCTTCTTCTTCTTCTTCTTCTTCTTTCCCTAGAACTTTCAGAGGTGATGATTAGTTGCCAGTGTGAGATCTCACCACTTTTTTTCATGTGGGCACTTGATGCTATTAACTTGCCTCTTAGAACTGCCTTCATTGTGTCCCATAAGTTTTGGGGTGTTGTGTATTCATTTTCATTCAATTCTAGAAAGTCTTAATTTTTTTCTTAACTTCTGTCTTGACCTATTTTTCCTTCAGTAGAGACTTGTTCAGATTCCATGAGTTTGTAAGCTTCCTGTTGTTTCTTTTGTTGATAACCAACTTTAATCCTTGGTGGTCTGATAGGATTCAGGGTGTTATTTGTATTTTCTTGGTCTGTTTCGGTTTGTTTTGTGTCTGAGCACACGGTTCGTTTTGGAGAAAGCTCCATGAAGCGCTGAGAAGAATGCATATCCTTCTGTGTTTAATCTGAGAAGAATGCATATCCTTCTGTGTTTAATCTGAGAAGAATGCATATCCTTCTGTGTTTAATCTGAGAAGAATGCATATCCTTCTGTGTTTAATCTGAGAAGAATGCATATCCTTCTGTGTTTAATCTGAGAAGAATGCATATCCTTCTGTGTTTAATCTGAGAAGAATGTATATCCTTCTGTGTTTAATCTGAGAAGAATGTATATCCTTCTGTGTTTAATCTGAGAAGAATGCATATCCTTCTGTGTTTAATCTGAGAAGAATGTATATCCTTCTGTGTTTGGGTGAAGTGTTCTGTAAACATCCGCTAAGTCATCTAGTTTATAACTTCAGTTAGCTTCAGCACTTCTCTGTTTAGCTTTGGTCTGGATGAACAGTCTACTGGTGAGAGTGGGGTAGTGAGTTCTCCCACTATCAGTGTGTGAAGGTCAATGTGTGATTTAGGCTATTGGTGCCCTTGTGTTTGGGACATAGATGCTAAAAACTGAATTGTCCTTTGGTGGATTTTCCTCCGATGACCATGTAGTGTCCTTCACTATCTCTTCTGGTTAGTATTGGTTTGAAGTCTATTTCATTAGATATTAAAAATGGCTACATGAGCTTGTTTCTTAGGTCATTTGCTTGGAATATCTTTTCTCAACCTTTTGCCCTGAGGTGATGTCTGTTCTTGATGCTAAGATCTGTTTCTTGGATGCAGCAGAAAGATGGATTCTGTTTTTGCATCCACTCTATTAGTCTGTGTCTTTATATTGTGGAATTGAGACCATTAATATTGAGAGATATTAATGTCCAGTGATTATTATTCCTGTAATTTTGTTGCTATTGTTGTTGTTGTTGGTGGTGGTGGTGTATGTGTGTGTGTGTGTAAGTGTGTGTGTGTGTGTGTGTGTGTGTGTGTGTGAGAGAGAGAGAGAGAGAGAGAGAGAGAGAGTCTGTGTGCCTCTCTATGTGTGTGTGTGTAAGCACTTTGATTTTGATGGTCTGAGATTATTTATTTCCTGTGTTTTCACGGGTGTAGTCAGCATCTTTAGGTTGGAGTTCACCATCTAGCACCTTCTGTAGGGTTGGATTTGTAGATAGATACTGCTTAAATTTGGTTTATCATGGAATGTCTTATGCTCTCTATCTATGGTGATTGAAAGTTTTGCTAGGTATAGTAGTCTGGGCTGGCATCTGTGATCGCTTAGAGTCTGCAGCACATCTGTCCAGACCCTTTTGGCTTTTAGAGTCCATTGAGAAGTTGAATGTAATTCTAATAGGTGTGCCTTTATTTATTATTTGGTCTTTTCCCCTTGCAGTTTTTCCTTTCTTTTGTACATTTAGTGTTTTGATTATTATGAGCTGAGGGGTCTTTATTTTATGGTCCAGTATATTTGATGTTCTACATGCATCTTAATCTTTGATAGATATCTCCTTTTTAAGTTAGGAAAATTTTCTTCTATGATCTTGTTGAAAATATGTTATGTGCCTTTGACATGTTTTCTTCAGCTATGTTAAAATATTTAGGGCCTGCTGTGGTAGGATTTGCTGGGCTCTAGTGGAAACATATCATCCTGGCTGCTTTTGATTGTAGTTTTATGCCAGCATCTGAGATTGGGAAGATTGTTATTCTAGGTGCTGATATCTGGTCTTGTCTTCATGGGTGGGTGTTCTATCCTTTGGTTTCTGATTCCTTTCTTGTTTGTAGGGGAGTGTGGTGGTTGTGTGTAGCCTCATGAGAAATTCTTCTGGTATCCTGATAGATGTGGCTGCCGGGGGCTCTAGGTAATGTGTCTCTGGGTACTGGGAGTTGGTATTTAAGAATGGGCTGGGCTAGGAAGATGGAGGATGGTCCCGGGAGAGAGGAACACAGCTTCCATAACCAGCCAGTGCTCACTGCTTGTGCTCTCGCTCTAGGGGCCCCGAGACTCTTCCCTGGCCTCCACCTGTACTGTGTGCACACACCCTCTCCCACACTCACATATACGTCATTTAAAAATAAATACTTAAAAACCATTAAGAAATCTTATGCCTAAATTCTCTTGCAAATCCCAGGAGAAGACCATTTCTTTGTAAAGCCATTCTCATTGAGTGAGGTCTCCTATCATTGAACAGAGGTACCAAAGTCAGTGGAAAAATAACGTTACAGGCCCATGTACAAATGCTGCTAAACCTCTTCCACAGTGATGCCTCTTAAAGATACAGAAGGCTAAGAGGCAGAGTGCACAAATCATTCTGCTATTTATTTCTTTAAAGATTTTATTTTCATTTACGTCTATTTGTGTGAGTCTGCATGTTGGTGTGGTTATATGTATGTGGGTGCTTCTGTGTGGATGTGGGAAGGGGGAATTGTCAGAGTTGCAGACAGGTGTGGGCCGTCCCATGTGGGTGCTGGGAATCAAACCTGGGTCCGCGGTGAGAGCAGCCAGTGCTCCTAACCACTGGATCATTTCTCCAGCCCCTCCTTCTGGTTTCGTTAACATAAAATCCCGGGTCCGTGACCAAACAAAAAAGGGAAAATGATAAAGTTCCTGAGAGCAGAAATGGAGGGGAGGGTGTTACTATTGACTCTGCACAGAAAATAAAGATTCTAAGGCAATGAGGAGCGCTGACAGTTAGAGAGCACCTGGACAACATCGATAAACTCAGAAGAGATGCAACATGGAGAGCAGATGCAGGGGAGAAATAGAAAACCTAAACAAGCATGTAACTAACAAAGTGAGAGATCCAGCAATAAAACCTTTCCTAATACAGAGACCTTGGAGTCACCTGGCTGCCCTGGTGAACTCTGCCAAAGACTTGGAACAGCTGGCACAAACCCTTCATGGGCTCAGTTCTGAGGAAGAACTACTTTTCGACTTATTTTATGAAGCTGCTCCTACCCAAATACAAAAAATAGATAAAATCCTCACAATGAAACCGAATAACCTTAATGCATATAGATTCAAAACCCTCAACAGAATTCCAGAAAACTAAGCTTGACAATACTAAAGAAAATGCTATATCATGGCCAAATAGGTTCAGAAATGGAGTTGTACCCAACATTTGAAGACCAATTACTGTAATATACTAGCATGAAGACAGAACGAAAGAACTTCACCAAAAAGAACAAAAGCATTTGCCAAAATGTTAACATATTTTTAAACATCCAAAGAACCAGGAATAGAGCCACCACCCTCACCTTGACAGACGTCATTTGTAGGACACCCAAAGTCTGCATAGAGGTGAATGGTTGGAAGTTCTTGTCCAAAGATCAGAAATAAAATAGGTCAACAATGTGCTGAAGTTTCTAGCCAGAGAGGAGAGAGAGAAGGGGAGAAAGAAGCTAGTTCACTCTGAAGCTCAACCTGTATTTGGAAGTCTCACAGGAACACAAAACAAACAGAGATTATCAGGACTAACTAACAATGTTAGAAGTGTTACAGACTAGACACACAGGGTCAGTAGCCTTCCTGTGTGCTGACAATGAAAAATCTGAAAATAAAATTAAGAAACCAGTTTCATTTACAATAACATCAAGCAAAAAAATACTCAGGAACAAAATTAACAAAAAAATGAGTTTTTCATGGAAACTGTGGAACAACACTGTTAGCTAAGGACAATCTCAATACACAGAAACACAAATTGAATTTCTGAACTGGAAACCCAAATGCTGTCAGGACAATAAGTCTCAAATTAATCCACACTCTGATTCAATCGCAAATCAAATTTCCAACTTCGATAGTGTTTTTTTTTTTTCTGGAAATATTGGTACTGACCTAAGGGTAGGTAACAGGATAAGACTGAAGATTCAGAAAGATACCATTTTATTTATAACCAGTTAATTATGGCATCGTCAAGATAACCCAATGGAGATTGAAAAGTCTTTCCAACAAATGGTTTGAGACAGGAGTCCTCATGTGAAGACTGAAGTTGGATACTTTGATCTCATCATATATACCAATTAAATAAACTTCAGATAGAAGACAAGATCCAGGCCAAAACTCTAACACTGTGTATACGCATCAGCTCTCATCGTGCGGCAGAACTGCAGACAGGGAGACCTAAGCGGGGAAGGGCCCGTGTCAGCTCATGACTTCAGGGAATAGTTAGTCTTGGTGTTTGGTACCAGAACTGTCACATGTTCATAGTTTGGTCGATCGAGGAGTAGAGAGAACTTGGGCTGACTCAAGACAGACTCACTCCTGTCAGTGCACAGGTCCTACAGCATCCCAACTTAGCATCCCAAGCCAGAGACCAAATGCTCCAAACATGAGCCTATGGGATGCATTTCCCGTTCAGACTGTAACAGGATGAGTCCATTTATGTAACATGTGACAGCCTCTGGCTGGATGCTATGGTGACGGCTAATGAGTACCGGGTGTCTTTCTGAACAGTGAAGGTTCTCCAGATTAGACAGGGGTGAGCTCTGTGTGCTTTTGAGACTATCTAAAACAGCACGCGCTTTGGTTTTAAAAGATAATGGTTGTTGGCAGGAGCGGGGACACACGCCTTTAATCCCAGAACTCAGGAGTCTAAGGCTAGCCTGGTCTACATAATGAACTTCAGCCAGTCAGGGCTACATAGTGAGACTATATAAAAATAAATAAATAAAAACAAAAAGAAAATAGCAAAAAAGTAAATCTTGTGGAATGGGAATCTCACTGGAGTTGTAACAAGAGCAAACATTTAGGTATTGAGAAAGACCCTCAAGGAAAATCCCTTCAATGAGATTTGAAAATGACCTGGAAATGAACACTAGAAGGGAGTCTCAGAACCCTAACCTCTGGGCAACTTGTCCCTTCAATGTTATTTTATTTATTTGTTTGGGTTTTTACTCTATAGTAAAGCAAACTTGCACTGCATATATTGTAAAAGATAGAAAAGTAAAAACAGTCTAAGCAAACTTCACGATGTCCTTATCTGCAGATTTCTCCGATGACCAGAGGGAAGGTGAATATATAGACCTCATTCCATGGGCAGACGTGGTCGGCAAAGGAAAAACTTCTGTCTAAAAGTTCAAGTTGGAGAAAAGAGTCACTAAACTAAGTAAAATCTGTGGATCCAAGGTATCTGCCAGAGTTTGCATAGGTCCGGGGTGATGGCCGGGGGCACACAGGGGTCATGTTTAAATAGACTTGTAACAGACAGTGTCTTTGTCCCTGGTGCATCCTTGGGGAAGAATTTAGAAGCTGAAATTGAAGAAAGGAAAAGACAAAGAAACAAAAAGTCACAACCAAGCAGATGTCCTGAGTATTACTAAAAGGGTCTATTTTCAGCATTTATTTCTAGATAAGTCTTTGTACTGGATAAGAGCTGTAGAGAAGAATTTTCTAATTAATGTCATTTTGATTAGCTGGAATTTCCTAAGAATTATTTGTTTTTCAGCTTTCAGGACACCTGTCACATAATTACAAAGAGAATGAGAGCCATGCCTCCGCTTGATCTTGGCAGAGGAACTCGGGAAGTATTGGGAACAGAATCCCCAAAGACCACCCTGGGTCACTGCCGAGATAACAAGCCTGTGTTTGTCTTTCTAGGTGGCCTTGGGGAGGTTCTGGGAATCAGACTCCCGAGAATTACTATCCTGTGGTTGTGAGACAGATGTAGTGAGGGTGTCAGGGTGACCGCATGGACAGTGACTCTCATTGTGAAGAACTAAAATGTAAGTCTTACAGGAGAAATAGGAAATAGAGAGGTGCTCCAAAGACAAAAATAGCGTGGGATCCTCATGGATAAACTTGTACAAGAGATTTCCTGTATCCGCGCTCTGGAAACAATTATATAGAGCATTTGTGGTTTTATCCTACTTTTTATTTTTGAGTACTCAATGAACACATTTTTCTCTTGCCCTCCTCCAGTCACCAGCTCAGCTCAGGAGCCACCTCATGCATCTCCAACTCAAAGCCTGTATAGGATGTGACACCGTGAGCCTGGTGCCACTGGTTCTGGGGAAATGACAGGCAAGGTACGAAAGCCACGAGTAACCTTGAGCTTTGGCTCCCTCCTCTGAGGTCAGGTTGGCAATGGGAGGATAATTTGGGTGCTGGCGGCGGAACAGTGGTTCAGGAGCTTGGGTGGTGCCGTGCACCATGGGACATAGAAGACTTCCAAGGGCTAGAGCAGCGTTGTGCTGACACTACTCTCATGTGAAGCTCATCTCTGGGTACCAGAAGGTTCTACTGCAAGCTGATCCTTGCAAGGGGTTAGAGATGATGGGAACTTTCATCCTGTTCTTATAAAAATGGAGAAGAAGGGCTGGGGAGAAGGCTTAGCAGTTAAGAGCAATTAATTGTTCTTGAATCCACACAGTTGAACTGAACTGCATACCCGAGGTGCACAGACAGAAAGACATGCATTTCAAAACTCCTATACACATAAAATAAAAATAAAACATCTTTAGAAAAAATGGAGGCAACCCCTGGCTGAATCAGGAGCCAGCATGTGCCCACAAACACACACAAGGAGATCTCACTAAGCCATAGGAGATGAAAAATGTTTTTCCTGCAAACGCCTGCTTAGCTCTCAGGGCCTTTCCTCTTCTTTTCTACTTCCTTCCATCGGCTGTGTGGCCGCACTAGTGTGCGAGGTCACCTCGAGGTCACTCCCTTCAGCACTGTACCATTTATCTGCACCTGACGAACACCATCCGAACAGGGAAGAGGCTTCACATTTGAGCCTCTACTGATGCAGCTTTGTGACTAGTGAAGGCAAGTCATTTGCCCTCCCTGAGCCTCAATTCCCACACCTGCAAAACCAAGGACTCCCAATCATTTCACAGGCTTGCTGAGCAAAGCGATTCTAAAAATACTCATCAATAGTAAAGAAAAACACAATAATGTAGACAGGTTAGTTTATCAGGCAGCTCTCCACACTTCAGAAACCTTTGCTGCTGAGTAAGGGGGTGGTTCCTTCTTTGGGTGACGTGGGTGCTTCTGTATGGAGCTCCAGGGTATGGTCTCATCACAGGACTGCCCTGCAGAAGTGCGTGATGTATAGGTTAGGCTGGGCTCACGAGAGTGGCAGGGTGTAGAAGAATCTCCTCCAGAGAGAGAGAGAAAGAGACAGAGAGAGAATGAAAGTGGGAAACTGATAAGGAATGAAGGACAGGATGGTCTCGGAGTGGCTGCAGGTGACACCATCTACAAACTAGAGATTGAAAGTTGGGTCTACTTCAAGGTGACAGCAAGGTACCTGAAACTCTGTGATGCGCCAAGAGCCTCATGAAGTCAAGTGACCTTTCTTGTGGTAGCCATGTGCTTTAATCCATCTGCAATATAAGAAACAACACGAAGCAAGGTTTGTGTGGTTTCTAGTCCGGGGGGCCGAAAGCCTGAGACAGGGTGCTACTGGCTGCTCCATCGCCAATGAGAACTGCCTGGTGGTGTTTGTCACACGTGACAGAGAAACACAGAAGGAGATGGATGCTTGAAGAAGAGGTAAGTGTATGGATTGGAGTGGACTCTGTTGGAAACTACCTCACTCTGACTTGAATCCTTTCTTTTTTTTCTTTTTTTCAAGACAGGGTTTCTCTGCAGCTTTGGAGCCTGTCCTGGAACTAGCTCTGTAGACCAGGCTTGGCTCGAACTCTCAGAGATACACCTGCCTCTGCCTCCTGAGTGCTGGGATTAAAGGCGTGCGCCACCACCGCCCAACGACTTGAATCCTTTCTGAGGGTGGGGCCCACAGTGACTTGATCATCTTTCCTGACCTGCAGTGAGGCCATCTTCAATGGCCTCAGTGAACTGTCCAACTCCATTACCCCAGTGAGCTGACCACTTTCCATGGGCCAAGTGAACTGATCACCTTCCATGATGCCCAGCGACCTAATCACTTTCCGCTGGATTCTCCTCTCATTTTAATGTTTTTATTTATCAATAAAGAGTTCATTGACATTTTCATGGATGTATAGAATTATTTTGGTCATATTCACCCCATCACTTTCTCTTTTCCTCACCCATGCTTGCTGGTCCTTTTCCTCTTCCCGAGTTCTCCACTGCTTTCATGGCTTTGGCTTTTCATCAGGGTTACTTAGGGGGTCTGGGCACCTTACCAGTGGCTATTCCACCAAAGCTCTCCTTTCCCCAGCAGCCCTTGACTGCCTCTAGACCTCCAGGGAGCGTTCGCACCTCACTAGCTCTTCTTAGTTACCTCCTTAGCTATCTGCCTATAAATCCTCTAAGGAGAGGGCATCCATGTGAGCTTCCTTTCCATCCCTAACAGGAGTCGATGGGCCCAATCTTGTCTTGGTCTTGTGTAAGTAAAGACAGCCAAGTTCAAAGTGCCATGGCCACGTCATGCCCTGAGGAGTATCCCACAATGCTACACCCTGCCTTCCAGCCCTTACATTCTTTCCGCCTCTCTTTTGTGATGTTCCTGAATGTCGGAGTGTACTGTAGAGGTCTGAGCATCCACAGTCACTGTTCTCTGCACATTGCCAGTTAAGAGTCTGCAGTATGGTGATCAGACCCACCTCCTAAGACTCTGCCATCTTTTAGACCTCCACACTGGAGACAATGCCCCTGGCATGTGAACTCTGGCAAACAAACCACATCCAAACCCAGGATACCATAAAACCAAAGTAAACGAATGAAAAAAACAAAACTGCATGTTTGTATATCAAATTTTATGTGTAGATTTTTATTTCTTTTATTCAAAATTTTCTGAAGTTTGTATATTTATTTATGTAATTATAAAAGTGAACTTAAAAATAATTTTAGATGGAAATAACCCCAAATAGGCATGATAATTTAATCATGACACTTTGGAAATCAGCTAAAAAGAGAATAAAGATTGCAAAAATCAACATTAAAAATATATTTTATATATATAAAAATGACTGGTATTGTGGCAAGTATAATAAAAGGTAGTCATCTTATATAAATTATGACTAAATGCTATAGAATATGAATATGAACACTAGAAGGGAATATACAAAAATACTAAACTGTTTTTTGAAAAATTGAAAACATAAGCCATTGTAAATTGTTCTCTAGTTTGGAAGCCTTTTAGAAACAGTTTTATTATTTGAAACCCATTGAGACATAATAAAAATGATGCAATTTTTAAAGGATTCTTAAAAAGAGAGCACAGAATTTTAAAAATGTGAGTGCGAATTCTTCCCATGGAGTGACTGTGAGCTGAAGCCACGGAGGCAGCTTTACCACGTGGAAAGAACTGGGAGCTGAGAATGCGAGCCAGGAGGGACCACACTTGTCACTTCCTCTGACAAGGAGCTGAGTTTGCAGAGCACAGAGGTTACTGTTGCTCTCCGATAGCGCTGCTTTCTGTAATTCCCAAGCAAACTCTGCTTTGCATACTCTGGCCTCAGGTGGGACTGTAACTAAGTAGGTAGGTAGAGCGCTTGCCCAAGAGGCACAGGTTCCGCCTCTAGCTCTGCGTGACGCAGGTGTGGCGACCTCCCAGCCCTGGGCAGGCAGAGAAGTAGAAGACCAACCGTTCATGGCCACCTTTGGTTGCACGATGAGTTTGATCCTATTTGCGAGGCCTACAGAAGAGTTCAAAAACAAAAAATACCACTGCCCTCATTTAAGTTTTCAGAGGAATCAAATCACAGACCACGGCATGCACATATGAAAGGGTCATAATAAAGTCTTTACTTTGTGTAATTAACATGTGCTTAAAGAAAAAGCAGACTACAAAATCCCAGGAGCCGTACCTGTGAACCTCATAATCCCCGACAGCAGACTGTGGAGCCAGATGAAGAGTCTGAGGAGGTTCTGGGTGCTCAGTTGTCCTTTCTCTGGTTGAAAAGAATTGGTTCCTAGTGAGGACCTGGGAACTTCCTGGTTTAATTCTACTTTGGCAAAAGAGCATTTCCCACCGTCTGCTAGGTAGCCAAGACCATCATCTGGAGTGGCCAGCTTTGTGGTTGCCGTGTGGTCAGCATTGATTGGCTTTGGTTTTGCCCCCACTCAAAAGGAAACCCAGGCTGAGACCTCTTCCTGACACAGCTTCGTCAATATGAGGCAGAAGGGGCTGAGGCTAGTTCTATCAGAAGTGCTGGCCATACAAGCCGTGAGGACCAGAACTTAGATCCTCAGCATCCATGTGAAAGTCAGGTGCATCAGTGTGTACTGTAAAGTTTATGTGTGCTGCAGGCATGGTGATGGGGAAACAGGACCCCAAAGCTCATTGGCTAGTCAGTCTAGCCAAAATGGGTTAGCGAGAGACCTCTGCTCAAATAATAACCCCTTAGCTGTGCTCATGCAAGTAACCCTAATTAAATGCATGAAGAAAGGAGGAAAGGTAGGAAGGAGAGAGAGAGAAATAGAAGGGGGAATTGCTAGGAAGGAGTTTGATGGGAATGGAAGTGGAATAAGAGAGAAAAGAAGGATAATGAGAGCAAATGTGAGCAAAGTGTGCACATGTGCACTATACATATTGATAGTTATATTTCCAAAGGAATTATACACACACACATATATATGTATATATAAAATTGTGAAGGAATAATATAATAGCAACAACAAAGTTAGGTGGAGAGTAATAGAGGTGGACACTTGGTCTCTGTGTGCCCACCACGACAGAATAATACCCACACCTAACATCGACCTCTGGCTCCACACGCACACACATATGAGAAAATAAGTGGCAAGGAAGAAGTCCCAGCTCAGGGTCCTTCTTAGCCATGCCATTTCCCCAGCCTCAGCTCTAACCAAGACTCCTAAACAGGTGTTCCGACCATGCCCTCCTCTAGCCGTGCAGAGCCTCATTTGAGACTTTATTGCTTGTTCACTGCTAGAACCCAAGAACTGATTCCCCTGCATGGACTCTTAGGAACTCCTCCCCAAACTTCCAGAGTGATACTTTAAAAATATAATCTTGATTATTTGACTCTCATATTTAAAACTTTGGGTGCCCTTTATATTGATACTGGAACATATTATAATTTTCTTTTTCCTTTCCTTAACTATTTTTCTTTCTTTTCTTTTTTTGAGATAGAATTTTATGTACCCCAGGCTGACCTTGAAGCTCAGACTCACCATCTGGCTGAGGAGGACCAGGAATTGTCTCCATCTCTCAAGCTCTGGGTTTCTAAGCAGGCACCACACCTGGCGAGTCCAGGTTTCTTAGTCTGAGATGTGAGGTGCTTCCATTCCGTATTTCTCCCTTAGCTGGGTGCTATGGCCATCTTCGCCTCGACACAGTGCTCAGAGGGGCTTCTGTATGACCCTTTCTCTCTTTCTCTCCCTTTCTCTTCCAGTTTTACTTCTTACAACAGTAAAAGCAACAATAAGACTTGGCTTGAGGATGCAGAGTACCTGGTAAAGGTGTTCAAGCTTCTGGTTTAACACAGAAGATAAAAAGAAAAGATTCAAAATTCAACAACCAAAGTAATAATTATTTTGATGATGTTTGTTGATAATTTCTTATCTCTTTATGTACATAAATGTGAGTTCTGGGTTACAGACATTTTATTACTCCTTTTTGTTTGTTTGTTTCTTTTGTTTTTTGAGACAGGGTTTCGCTGTAGCTTTGGAGCCTGTACTGGAACTAGCTCTTGTAGACCAGGCTGGCCTCGAACTCACAGAGATCTGCCTCTGCCTCCCGAGTGCTGGGATTAAAGGTGTGCACCACCACCACCCAGCTTTATTGCTCCTTTCAGTGATGAAACAGAGGTTCAGATAAATCAAGACATTTTTCTTCCTT
Source organism: Ondatra zibethicus (assembly GCA_004026605.1). NCBI lineage: Eukaryota > Metazoa > Chordata > Mammalia > Rodentia > Cricetidae > Ondatra > Ondatra zibethicus. The sequence continues at coordinate 45,576 of PVIU01013016.1, read as the reverse complement.
TCTTTCTTCCTTCCTTCCCTTTGTCTCTCTTCATTTCTCCATCTCCTTCCTCTGTTCTTCCCATCCCATCCCTTCCTGTCCCCTCTCCTCCCCTCCTCTTCCCACCCCTCCCCTCCTCTTTTGAGACAGGCTTTCACAACCCAGCATAGACTAGTCTTGAACTCATGATCCTTTTGCCTTAGCCTCCAGTGCTGGGACCACTGGCATGTGCCACCATGTTCATATTCTTTTTTCCATTGTCATTTCAAACTATATTACCTGTAGTTTTAATGACACTTCAAAGGCACAGAACTGCCCATGCGTGCAGAAGTAAGGGATGCTTCTCGCCAATCATGTCTCCCTGGCTGAGTGTCGCCTTTTCTTTCAGATTCCATTCAGTAGGCAAAGATGGAAAAAACTGCAGTTTACTCAGCACACTCCCAACGCTGATGAGCAGGCACAAGGCCCCAGTCTCACCTAGCCATGTGCACATCTGCCTAGATATTTCTCATGATCGTCTCTTGAATGGCATTTCATGCCAGTTGCTTAACAGAGGACCCCTCCTGCTCCTTCATCTGTGTTCAGGGCTTCATAGTACAAGGGTTGGCTATGGGGGGGCTGACCTCCAACCCTCATACCATAGCACAGTTGAGAGACCTTACCATTGGCCATGCTGCAACTACTCGGAAATCTCACACACCCCAGAGGGTGGCCTGGGGAGGAAGCTATGCCCCTTTCTGGGATTCACCATGTCATTGTCCTCTGTGCTTCTTGGCCTCCTCTTTTCTGATATTATCTGGGTCAATAGAACTTGGAAAGAAGAGATGATTCCTTTTTCTGCTTGGTGCTCCCCCAGCTTCTTTGCAAGATCACATAGAAAGAAGAGGTAAGGCAGGAAGAACACTGGAGGTGCTGTTAACATTTGACACCGTAGCCCAGATACAATTTTTCTCTATTTCTTTATTGGCGGTGTTTCCAAACGTCACTACTTAGTCTTTAAAACTGGATTTCTCAGTACTTGTCTGGTAACAGACTGCTGAAGTTTTCAACAGGGCACAGGGATGTGTTCCTTTGGTTATGGGAACCATCATGGCTAGGAAAGTGGGCTGGCCTCCTCGGCGGAAGGGCCATGCGCTCTGGATCAAAGGCCACTTCCGTATTCTTGGCAGTCTTCTTTTTTCTAGGCAGACTCTCGCACAGTCCAGCTTCTTTGACAGGTACAGGCTAGCTTTAAAGCCCAGTGTGTCTGAGGATGACCTTGAACTGATCATCTTGTCACCTCCACTTTCCTGGTGCTGGAGTATGGATCTCCTGCACTACACCCAGTTCTTTTGGTGCCAAGGGTTGAACCCAGGGTCTCATGTATGCTAGGCAAGCGCTCTGTAGATGGAGTAGCAGCAGCTTCTTTCCGTTGCTGTTAGGAAAAAGACTTTGGAAGTATGACATAGATTAGACACATCTGTTATGTGTGAGAGTATACACGTGGAGGGGGGGTGCACATGCCTACCCATGCATCCATGGAGGCCAGAAGTCACTGTGGGGTGTCTTATGTCTTACTCTATTGCTCTCCACCTTAATTTTTGAGACAGTTTACCAGAACCGAAGCTGACTGTTGCAGCCAGGCCAGCTGCTCAGCAAGGCCCTGAAATCTGTCTGTCTGCATTCTTCAATGTGGAGGTCACATATGTGTGCCACCATTCCAGTCCTTTTCATGAGTTTTGGGGAGCCTCATGCTTGTACAGGAAGCACTTTACTCAGGCAGCCGTCTCCCCAACCCAAATCAGATACATTTATTGGGCCAGTGTATATGGGATAAAGGCTTTTACAGTTATGGGCTCCCTGGTAGTCTGATGCTGTCGGAAGGCCATCAATATGTACTTCATATTTTCTTGACGTTCATTGTTGAATAGGTAACTCAGTAAGAGTGTCATAAATATGCAGACAGCTTGGGGAAAATAATTTAAAAGATTCAGGTGACTGGTTAAAATTTTTAATTTGCTGGTCTTGTGGTATATTATACATAGGACTCTGAATTCAGTGTAGGGTTTGAATTAATACAACCCTTCGTTTTGTTCACATGTAACATGACACAGTGCAGGGTTTGAACTAATATAACCCTTCGTTTTGTTCACATGTAACACGACACAGAGCAAAGCATCATTGCTTCTAGGGTTTCTGCTGAGTGTGACCTCAGATGACAAACTTGTTAAAGAGGAAGCAGGCTGGAATACAGTTTAATTGATAGAATGTTTTCTTGGCATGCCAGAAGCCCTGGGTTTGATCCCCAGCACCATAAAAAACCAAGTATGGGTGGTGCACACCTGTACTCTCAGCACGTGGGAGGTGGAGGCTGGTGCACTTGGGGGTGGAGGCTGGTGCACTTGGGGGTGGAGGCTGGTGCACTGGGGGGGTGGAGGCTGGTGCACACCTACAGTCTCAGTGCCTGGGTGGTAGGGGCAAGTAGATTAGTTCAAGGTCATCTTCACTTACTTAGTAAGTTTGAGATCATCCTGGTCTACCGATTCTCTGCCTCATAAAGTAAGAGTGAGAGATCTTAAGAGTTCCCCAGCACACTTGAGGCTTCCCGCTCACATTGTGTGTTTGGGGGTGGGTATTGTTTGTATGCAGAAAGGATGAATGCGGTATCCTCAGTCACTCAGGGTGCAGCCCTGACCTCCAGCACAGGCTCGAAGGCTTTGGCAGATCTGAGCATCTACTTGAATCTGGAGCTGTTTATCAAGTGCTGAGTTTCATCTGGAGTATTGATAGCCACGTCCACCTGCTAAGGGCGCTCTAAGTTCAGAGAGTGTGGTCAGGATTGGTCTAGGGGAGCAATTCTTAGTGTCCCTATTGCCTTCCACAGCATGTATGAACAGAAACAGGGTGATTATGGAGGAAAGATGAGGTTACAGAAACAAAACCAGTCTCAACACCAAGGAATCACTTACCCTGTGCTGACTGTCCTTTGGGGAGTCTTAAAAGCTGACCTACTTGATTTCATCAGGCCCCCTTTCCCTGGCCCCACAGTGTATTGTGTGACATGTTTATTGGATTGAATAATTTCACTTCAATCAACTTGAGAATTTTGTAACACCCTTTGCGCTACTGAAGATCCTCTGGGGAATTTCAAAACTAGAATTAAGATTTCCTTTAAAATATTAACAAAAAAGTAAATAAATAATCTTGCTCTACATGACTCAGGCAGAGCCAAGATAACATCTATTAAAAAGCTGGTTTTACACAGAGGCTGTAAATAGAGTGCTGTTTAAACCCCCCCATCTTAATCCTTCCCCCATCTTAGTCCTCCCCCACCCCTGTCAGTCCTCCCTAAATAAGCATTGGAAATAAAAACCTGCAATTGGAACCCAAAACAATTGTCTTACTGCACAGATAAGACCTGGGAGAAAGAACAGGACCTGAGTCAGCAATAAGCAAGGTCTGTGGGTCATGAGATGTAGCTCTAGGGGTGGGGTGGGGATAATGGAGGCTAATGCTGCCTGGTTTGTGGAGATGCTGGACTTGGGGGAGGAGAAAGGATAACAGTGATTCCCACAGGAAGTCAGCTTCACTGAACTCATCCTCACCTCTTCTAGCTTCCTTGTGTGATGTCTCCAAAGTATAACTGCCAGCTCTTGCATAGAGGTCAAAGCCCTTACCTGACCCATCCTCACCACCTTGACAAAGCAGGGTTTCCTAGGCAAGTGTCATGCTTGCCCCTGTGCTGTCTTAATGACTTAGGAGTGTTTGGGGATTTTTTTTTTACCTGTTTTGACCCCAGTACCTCTGCTTGTATTCTTTTGTTAAGTAAATATTTGTGAGGCTCTTCCAGAAGCCAGGTATTGTGCTAAACCCTGCTGGTAAAGAGAACAAAGGAGACACGGTCTCTGACTTCGTGATGAAGAACAAACAATGAACTGCGTCACTGCAAAGGAGCAGGAGGGGGCATGGCAGTCAGGTCCTGAAGCTGGCGAGAGGTGGCCATGAGATGAGGGTGGCAGTGGAGTCCAGAGGACACAGCAGGGAGGGAATTGGAGATTGCGGGGCTTTGTAGGCATGGGCTTGTCAGACTATGGGCTCCTATTGGAGACAGTGAAAGGCTCATGGAAGAATGGAAAAGGAGGTTGGAAGACCCAGAGATAGCTTATAAAACTATTCATGTTCCTGCTTGTTCACAAATTCTATTATTTTGTGTGTTGTGTGTGTATGCATGTTTGAATGTGTATGTGTATGCGAGAGACCAACCTGAGCACCAGGCCTCAAGTAGCAGCCATCTTGGTCTGTTTGAGACAGAGTTTCTCACTGGCCCAGAGCTCACCAGCTAGGTGGGCCATACTGGTTGGTCACAGGGCTCTAGGGATGTGCCTGTCCCTGCTTCTCCAGTGCCAGGATTATAAGCATACGCCAGCACGCTTAGCTGTTTTATATAGGGTCAAAGTCAGCTGCCACATTCTATTCTTCCCTTCCAAGCACTAATGACCAAATCATCCATTTAGTATAAGAGAACTTGCCCCAGCTGAAAGCCGTCCTCCAATAGGTACATCCCTTTCAGGAGCCCTCAGTCACCTGAAATGGTCTGTTATCGCATGGTATTCCCAGAGACATTTCTTGGCATCCTCCAGGCTCACATCAGGGCACGCCCCTTGTTCCTTACTGACATCGGACAGACATCACTCCAGCTTGTCATCTTCCTGCCTACCGGGCCTGTCAGCTGACGCAAGCTCTAAGCCTTAGTGTGCAAAACTATCGTGTTTCCTCAAGGTATTGTTGATTTTTCCCTCAAGCACTTCTAGAGAACATTTCTAGTTTCTTGTCAAGGAGAGAGGATGCAACAAGTATCCGTGCTGTGTCCTGGTCTCTCGTAGAGAGAAATCTACACTCTTACCAATCACCGCCTCTGGGCATCCTATGCCTGTTAAGCTCACCAATCGAAGCCTCGGTGGGCATCCTAAATCATTTAGGCTTACCAATCATGGCCTCCGTGGGCATCCTAAGCCCATTAGATTTAAGTATTTTCAGGTCCAATGAGACTCAGCAGGTTCCCCATGGCAGGGAACCAGAACCACAAGGTCTGTTTTGAAGAGGGTTAACGGCTGGTACCTGAGCAAAACCGGTCAGTCACCCAGCTGGGATTACAGGTAGGCACCGCTATTCCTGGTTTGTGTGGCTCTGGGAGTTGAACACAGGGCTTGAGCATGCTAAGTGAGCTCTCTACCAAGGGAACTGCAGCGGCAGCTCAGCTTAGCAGCCCTTTAACTTCCTTTCCTGGTGGCTTCTCGAGGAGGAAATAAATGCAGAAGGCAGCCTACAGGGCTTATGGAGCAAGGACCTGCCTTTTAAAGCTTATTGAAATCTCTGCCGACCAGGGGAAAGCGGGCTGAAGAGCTTTCTTCGGCAGCATTTCCTGTGGTCTGGACAGTTTGAAGGGCAGCATTCAATGACGAGGCCAGGAATCAGTTAAGCAGCTGCCGAGAGCAGCAACACGGTCTAGGGAGGGGCTGCGAGAGCGGACTCTAGCTTTTCTCCTGCTATTTGGTCTCTAAATCCGGCGCTCCACCTTTCCCTGCAGAATCACGTCCAGCTGGGGGCCATTTAAAATGCTTCAGTCTCCTCAGACTTATCTGTTAGTTTTTCTTTTTTTCCTTCTTCCGGAATGTTGAGTCCTCCTAGAGAAGTCCTACAATCATTTTCCTTGAACCTGTAAGGAGGACCTTGTTAACTCTGTGATACAGAGTAAACCAAACATTTGTGTAGTGTCTGTCTGCCTTTGAGATAAAGCTGTTCTTCCAATTAAGGTCCTGGAAGACATCAATAGTCTCCTTGTGCTTTAGACGATTCAAGTATTCAGGCGAGGGAGGATGGGGTGGGAGGGGGAGAAGGGGAGAACAAAAGAGGGGAGGGGGAGACTAGGGAGAGAAGAGAGAAAAGAGAAGGAGGGAGAGTGAGGACAGGAAGGGAGAAAGGGGAAGAAAGCAAAGAAGGACAAGGAGAGAAAGGAAGAAAGGAGGAAGAAGGAAGGAAAGTCTAGATACGCAGAGAATCTCAGTTTCCTGAGATTTAAAAAAAAAAATGGCTGTACCTGGGCGAGTAAGTTTTTATTTTTATTTATTTATTTATTTTTGTTTTTAGGCAATGTCTGAAGTAGCCTAGGCTAATCTGAAACTCCTTACGTAGCCAAGAAGACTGGCCTTGAACTCCTGACCCTCACACCTCTGCAAGATTGGAATTACAAGCTACCACAAGCTGATTTGAAGCAGTGTTAGGAAGGAAAGACAGTATTCTTCAGTAGCAGCAGACCAAGACTTTTTTAACAGAAAGTATTTGGGGGGCGGGGGGCAGGCATTTAAAATAAAAAGCACTGCTTTACCTAATAAAGCCACCTCTTGATTTCATTAGTTTTAGTTTTACATATAGTGCATGTGTTGGATTTTCTAAATAATTAGTAGAAAGAAACTTCAGTTTATTTTGGCTGTGCGTATGTGTTCCTGTGTACAGGATCGTGCATGTGCACATGTGTACATGGCCTGCAGAGGCCTGAAGTCACATCTCAGTTGTGACCATCCACCTCAGTTTTTGACACATTAGTCTGGAGGTCACAGAGTAGGCTCAGCTGACAGGCTAGCAAGTCCCCGTTTCCTCCTGGCCGTCCCTCATCAGTGCTCAGATTGCAATCGCATGCTGCCACGCCAGCCTTCTTTAGTTCTATTTCTCAATGTGGGTGCCAGAGAACAAACTCACTTTCCTAACTGAGGTATCACCCCAGCCCAGACTCCAGTTTATAATAATGTCTTTAGTTATGTCAAAGATTAGAGAAAGGATCAGGCCTAAGGCCAGATCTCAATAGGCTGTTTATCCAGGTGTCACAGAACCAAGGCTAAAATTCAATTTTAAAAGATTTTGTCCACGTTGAGTTTTGCACAATACTTCTTCAGTCAGGAATTCAAGACCATCAAAGGTTACAAAGCAAATCTGAGGCACACCTGAGCTCCATGAAATCCTCTTTCAAAATTCAAAACCCCGCCGGGCGGTGGTGGCGCACGCCTTTAATCCCAGCACTTGGGAGGCAGAGGCAGGCGGATCTCTGTGAGTTCGAGGCCAGCCTGGTCTACAAGAGCTAGCTCCAGGACAGGCTCCAAAGCCACAGAGAAACCCTGTCTCAAAAAAAAAAAAAAATCAAAACCCCAACCCAAAGTCAAAATCACCCCCCACGAGAACAACACCCCCCCCAACCAAACATACAAAAACCAAAAACCCAACAACAAAACCCTTCCCGCCAGAATCAGTCAGGTCATTTTGTAAACTACCATCAAAATCACAACATCTTGCTTTGAGGATTGAAATGTCCTGCGGTGAAAGCAAAGGGGAAAAACTCTTGCATTAAAGGGCACACCGATCAACATAAAGGGACTGTAAACACGGCTCATCTGTTGTTTGAGGAACTCTTGGTTTCTGTTGTTCTGGGACTGAATCTGTTTCTTCATTTTCTAGCTAGAATCCTCTGTACAAACATGTGTGTTTGTGGGTGTACACGTGTGTTTAAGAGAGTGAGGGCAAATGGCTGGAAAGAATTTGATCTGGTCAATAAGGTCTATGTCACTTGAAAAATGAATAAAATGAAATGTCTGCCCTGACGATGCTGAAGCGGGCGTGGGCGGCCCGCATATGGCGGTTCTGTTGGACTTGTTTGTATTGGGTTTCATGGTCTAAGTTGATGAGGACGACGGACCAGGTCTTTTCCTCAAGAAGGCACCAGATCTCATTATAGATGGTTGTGACCCACCATGTGGTTGCTGGGAATTGAACTCAGGACCTTTGAAAGAACAGGCAATGCTCTTAGCTGTTGAGTCATCTCTCTAGCCCATCAAAATAACATCATAGCCTGGAAACAAAAATTTGCTCCTCAATTACTTTCTCGTTTTTGTACAAACAAATAAACTAAAACACCTGACAAAATCAGCACAGGGAGAGAAGAGCTCATTTGAGCATCAGAGTTTGAGGGTGTATAATCCGTGCACCACACCAGGGAGGGAGTGGTTGGGGGTGAAGGGCAGCTGGTAACACCTGCTTCCACGGCCAGGAAGCAAAGAGAGGAGGATGCTGGGCTCAACCCACTTTCTACTTCGTATTCCATCCAGAACTGCTGGCCATGGAATGATTTTGCTCACAGCCATTGTATTGCCATCCTAACTAACCTAATGTAGAAACTCCCCCACAGGCATGCCCACAAACCTTTTTAGATCATGTCCATCAACTTCCATAGCAACTATGGAAGTCCATTATTGAAATGCCCAGAAGGTTTACTTATCTGCTAGCCTGCTGAGTTTTCTTATCAACTCCACTTGACTGAGAGCTTTTTGAGGAACAGGAACTTCAGTGAGAAAATGCCCCCAGCAGACCAGCTTATAGGCAAGTCCACCAGGCATCTTCTGGGTTAATGATTGATATGGGAGGGCCCGTCCCACTGTGGACTATGCCCTGGAGGTCCTGAGTTGTATAAGAAAGTAGGCTGAAAGAGCCATGGTCTCTGCTTCAGTTCCTATCTCCTAAGTCCTGCTGTGGCTTCCTCCAGGGATGGAGTGTGACCTGAAAGCTTTAAGCAGAAAGAAACTTTTCTCCCCAAGTTGCTTTTGGCCATGGTGTTTATCATAGCAATAGAAGCCCCAACCAGGGCCACTGTTATTTGCAAACCTAAGATGGACATGAATCCCATCAACTAGCTCAAACCCTTGAGCCTCTTTTTTTGGCAGTGTCTCTGGGGAATCTCTGGTTTAAAGGAAAACTACAGTTTCGAGTCCCAACCCTGTTTTCAATCCACAAGGGTAAAGGCAGACAGATTCTACAATGTATGCCAATGTTCCACTGACATGTATTGAGTTTGAAATGATTCTGATGCTCTCAGCATTGTACCCAAATATTTCATCAATAATTTGGATGGTTGATCTTGCTTATCAATTTGATTGGATTTGTAATCAACTAAGACATATGCCTTTATTGAGTCCATGAAGGTATTTCTGAAAATGACTAACAGAGAGGAGAAGACCCTGTGACCGAGTGGGCAGCACCATCCAGTGGTAGCCTAGACATGAAGGGGAAACATGCTCCTTTTGCCTGCTTGCCTTCACTCCCTGCTGAGAAGCCCATCGACTACGCTGCTGCTGCTGTGGCTACCACCATCCTTCACTGACAATGGAATACACCATTGTGGTCTTCTGGTGTGAACCAAGGATCACAAGCTTTCCAGGATTCCTGTAACAACCTAATCAGCACCAGCCTGCACAGCTGAGGCATCCAACCTCAAGAACTGAGGTTCACCAAGCTCTCCAGTTCTCCAGTATGCAGCCACCATGGGCCACTTAGCATGTACTATGCAATCCAGCCCATATCCTTTTGTAATATACATCCATTCTATACATTGTTTCTCTAGAGAATCCTAATGCAGGTATGGAATAACTGACCTACAATTTTTAAAAACCCACAATGACTTGCAGGGTTCGAGATGTATCTCAGTTGTCAGAGCTCTTGCCTTGCACGCACAGAGCCATGAGTTTGATCCAGCACTACATTAGCTGGATGTGTTGGCACACACCTGTAATTGTGGCACTTAGGAGGAGGAGGCTGTAGGATCAGAAGTTTAAAGATCATCTCTGGCTCCATAGTGACTTTGAGATCAGCCGAGGCTACATGAAACCCTGCTTCAAAAAAACAGGACAACAAAACGCAACAAATGGCAGAAAGCTGATCAGATCTGAGAAACTAAGATCTAATTCCTACTCAGTGTACATGAAGAGTTTCCGATGTACTTGCTTCGAAAAGTATCAAAGGGATGCTGGATGCGAAGCAGAAAGGCTGGCAACGGCCACCGTCCCTCATCAAGCTCGTGTTGGAAGAGTATGAATTTAGTGCCCCTTTGAGCTCTTTGTTTGCAACATTCCATGGTTCTAAGACCTAAACACTGTGATGCTCAGGAACAGACCTCTAAAACCCTTCCTGTAGTATACCAGGACGATTGGAAGTCATCAGTGCTCTGGTGCCTGAGAAAACTCAGACTGAAAGAGAAAAGGGAGGAAAAGAAGAGAAAGAGGGAGGGGCCGATGAGAGGTGAGCAGGGCCAGAAATGAATTTAGTATTTAGAGGTCCACAGTGCTTCAGTTTGCACATTTGGCACTGTCTCCCCTTATACTGTGTGCGTGTATGTGTGTGTGTGTGTGTGTGTGTGTGTGTGTGTGTGTGTGTGCGCGCGCGCTGTGGTGTTAGTGCAGAGGTCTGCAGACAATTTGCAGGAGTCAGTTCTCTTTTTCTACTGTGTGGATCCTGGAAACAGGACTCAGGTTGTCACTGAGCAATGGCCTTTACCTGCTGAGCCATCTTGGTGTCCTGACAGCCACCATCTCCAAGTGACTTCTATGGAAGATTCTCGGGTTTACTGACTGACTACTTACCACCTCTACTTCCCGCTTCTCCACCTCCATCTTCATCTCCCTCTCTTGCCAACTCCCCACACGGACTCACCAGGACCCAGTGTTCAGCCCACTCACTGTTCGGTTGTTGCTAGGAGCCATCCTTCCCCACTGTTCTCCCAAAGCGCTTTGCCCCATGCTTTCTGCTTAGGACTGACCTAGTCATTTGTCCCACATCAGTGACGGCCTGGTGGAGCCGCTTATCTTGTCCCGTGTATATGCCTTATCTGTCCAATTCGATTCAGAGCTCTTAGGAGCAAGCACTGTTTTATCTTTTGTTTTGGATTTTGCTATTTTTCAAAATGTATCTGACACAAAAAACTTAGCCTAAAGCCTCCGTCACACATGGTAGCTGCTGGGCAAAGACATCCGTGGACAGATGGTCAATTGAACAACCGAGAGGATATATTTTGTTTGGCTGTTTTGGGGGATTTTCATCCTTGTCACTGTGTATTAGTTGTGTATGGTACTGTGTTCATAAGGATATTTTCATACAAGGACATGTTGTCCACTGAGTGTGTTCTCCCAACTCCATCTCTTTCCTCACTTATTCCCTCCCCATTCATCCTCTATGTGCCCACTAGATAATTCAATTTCTTCTTGTTTTTATTTTTTCTTTTTAATTTCTTTATATTTTTTGAGACAGGATCTCACTGTGTAGCCTTAGGTGGCCTAGGACTATCTATGTAGGTTAGGCTGGACCCGAACTCAGAGATCTGTCTACTTCTGCCTTTCAAGTGTTGGTATTTGAAGTATGCACCAACACATCAAATGTATGTGTCTATATGAAATGTATGTCTATATGAAATCTAGGAACCACATATGAAAGAAAACAAACAATATTCTCATTTTCTCTTTTTGTCTTGCTTTTCTTGAGACAGGGTTTCTCTGTGTAGCCCTGGCTGTCCTGAAACTTGCTCTGTAGACCAGGCTGGCCCTGAACTCAGAGAGCTGCCTGCCTCTGCCTCCCGAGTGCTGGAACTAAAGGCATGTGCCACCACCATTTGGCTCTAATTTAACCCATTTTTGTGTGAATGGTTTCATTATTTTGTATCCATACATATACCTATGTAGTTCACATTTTCTTTATCCATCTCATTGGACCCCTGGACTGGAGAAGACCATCTTGTTAGTTTACCCAAAAACATACATAGTGGATTTTCTATGGAACCTTCCAAGGTTCAACTTTGCTGACTTTGGCCAGAAGATTTCCTGCTCTTCCAGGAAACCTCACAGATGATGATGATGATGATGATGATGATGATGATGATGATGATGACACCCACTGTACCAGTAGCATCCATTTCAAGTTTCTTATTTTAATGAAAGGGACATTCAGGGCTCTGCATGGAGTGACATGGAAGGAAAGAGCAGTTGTCTCCAGTGGTGGTGTGTTCCACACACTCAAACAACCCCTCAATCTACCAAAATGTCCTGCTCCAATTTCTCTTCAGAAGCACCATCTTTTCATGTTCAAAGACCTATGCAAGACTAATTTCCTTCTCTTCTTTATTTTTGCCTGGGGCACGCTGTTCAGTTTAGGGTTTGGTTTTTTTTCCATTTCTAGATGGGTCTGTAACCGGTGCGTGACAAGAGATAATTCCGGACACTCGGTGTTTACAGACTGCTTCCCAGCCTCTCCCCAGCTTGCCTGTGTACAGCAATGCGGCTGCTCACTGCTTATCTTATGAATTTCCAATAGATGAAGAAGCATGGAGGTTAAGTAACTTGCCTGAGGTGTGATACACTAATGCTTCCCAAGTCCCAGTGAAAAATAACATCTGTATTTCCTTTCTAATTTTGAAGGGAAGTAGAATCCTAAAGCTATGCCCAAGCTGCCATGTTGCAGGATGGTGGAAGCATTTGGTTTGTGGTTTTCATTTGCCAGGAGGTCAAGATCCTTTCATAGAGCAGAACTGATTGGAGACATTAAAAGGGAGGAGGTCCCTTCATGGCACAGAGGAAGCTGTGCTTTCTCACCACAGCAGCCAAATAGTGCAGACCTCAGTTAAAGGCTACCAATAGGGGCCAGTCAGATGGCTCAACATGCAAGATACTCGCTGCCAAGCCTGAAGACCTGTGTCCATTCATGGGACCCAAATGGTACAAAGAGATAACTAGCTCTCACAAGTTGTTCCCTCTAAAACCAAATGTCTCTCTCACTCACACACACACACATATGTGTACACATGCACATGTGTGCACACATGTACACACACATATACATGTACAAACATACATGTTTATACACACAACAATCAAAAAAAAAACAAAGAAATGCAATTAAAAAGTAGAAACTAACAATAGGTACAAGTGAGGCAGATGGCTTAGCAGGTAAGTCTGTTGCCGTGCAAGCTTGATGATCAGAGTTCAGTCCCCAGGACCCACTGGAAAATGAAAGAAAAGAAGTGACTTCACAGAGCTGACCTCTGGTCCCCATACATGTGCTGTGTAATACATATGTCTGTACATTTATACACACACACGTGATAAAAAAGTTTTAAAAACATTTTAAAAGCTCCAAAGCTACCCCTCACTGAACAGTTTTTAGGCAAAAAGATTTCCATTTTATTTTTGAGAATTCTGTGCACTGAGTGAGGGGAGATACAGCCAGTGTGGTGGGGAGGGAGGGGAGATACAGCCAGTGTGGTGGGGAGGGAGGGATGAGCTAGGGGGAGATACAGCCAGTGTGGTGGGGAGGGAGGGGAGATACAGCCAGTGTGGTGGGGAGGGAGGGGAGAT
>PVIU01013016.1:0-32301 GCA_004026605.1 Ondatra zibethicus | reverse complement strand
CCTGGTGATGGGTCCCCTCTCATTCTGTCTCTGCATCTAGAAACCAACTTCCAGAGTGGTTACTGCTGGCCTTAGTGAATGATACAGGACCTCAGATTTTATTCTGCCAAACCACAGCAGAAGCAAGCCATCTTGGGATGCCCCTGTGCTCCAGGCAGGTCTCTTGACCTGTGACTGGTGTCCTCAGCAGTAGGTGGGCCACACCTGGAGAAATTGGCTCTGCATAAAGTTGACCTTCGCCTAAGGTCATGCCACTTCTGCTCACACCCACGAGTCTCCAGCTCTTCCTCCCCTGCCCGTAGGGCAGGAACACAGAGCTCCAGCATCTGCAGCAGGGAGAGGCAGGCACTCTGCTAAGCCTCATGTTGGGGTCTGAGCTCTCTCAAACACACTGACTCAATGGGAGTCACCCCCAGGCTTTAGGGCCAATTTCTTCTTTCCTTGGGCTCTGAAAACTGGGCCGTTGTCTGTTCTCCTACTCACAACATATTGAGACCTGGTTTTATGCTGGGGGTGGAGGGGTAGAACATTTGCAAAGTCCTAGTGAGACCCGGGCCTACAAGTCCAGCACAGCAAAACAAAACAAAGTTACCCAACAAAACGAACAGGAACAGAAAATGTGTTTAGCAAGAAGAGCTGCCTGCCTGCCTGCCCATTGAGATTGGACTTCCCCGTCTTGGACACTGCTTGCTATACAGCTTTTAACAATTTAAATGCACTACGTAGGACTGACTCACGGAAGAGCCACAAAGACATTCATTCAAACTTCTAGGGAAAAGATAAGTTTTCCTATTTGAAGTGGCTGATCTCATTCTTTGGGACAAGACCTTTCGCCTACTTGAGGTAAATAGGGTCACAGTAATCCTTGGACTCTGAGAAAGAAAGGTAATGAAGGAACTTTAATCCTTTCTCATGGCTGCCTTCATCTCCCATCTGCACGCAGCCGAGTCTTTAGAAATACAGTCTTTGGTCATCCTCAATACATCAATTAATGTTGAAATAATTTTGTAATCTTAATGCTGATTTATTTTAATGAACTAGAACCTTTTTCTTCCACTATATTATTAAAGGCCAGTTAAATCAGAGAGACCTTTCCTGCCTCAGGAGACACGAAACCAAATAAAATAATCCCTGTGGAAAAGATGCCCCAAGCAAGGAGAAAGGAGCCACAAAACCACAGAGCGGAACCAAAAGAACAGATCTGTAAGACAGAATGGAGCTACAGGACAGCCACAGAGCAATGCCACGGAATGGAGCCACGAACCAGAACCATAGAACAATGTCCTTCGGTTCCACAGCTGCACGTTCATTCCCTATTTATCCTCCTCTGTACACCTCTGGAAAGAATCTTGATGTGAAAACCATTCTCCTGTTAGCTGGGCATAGTGTGCACACCTCAATCCCAGCCCTGGGGAAGTAGAGGCGGGAGGATCTGGAATACTAGGCCAGCCTTTGCTGCACAGTGACTCTGAGGCCACTCTAGGGTATGCGAGACTCTATCTCACAACAACAAAACAGAACAAAACAAAAACCAAAGCAATCAAAGAGGCCAAACAAACCCAAACAAGCAAATAAAATAGGCGCTTTCCTTGACCAAGGTGAGCTCCTAGACTGTGAGGGAGGCATGTGCATACTCACGGAAGGGTGCTAGGTTCCTGTGCACTAATAGCACCTGGCATGTTCACCTCCTCGCACCAGTTTGTAGCACTGCCGCACCTCAGAGAGGCCCAGGGTTAGTATCAATTAGTTGGGTTTTAGCACCAATAGTAGAAAAATAACGGGAGGCAGCTATCAGATGCGGTCTATGTGAGAAGCTTAAAAACCCATGATATGCCACACATGGTGGCGCATGCCTTTAGCCCCAGCACTCGGGAGGCAAAGACAGGCCTGTGAGTTTGAGGCCAGCCTTGTCTACAGAGTGTGTTCCAGAACATAGCAAGACCTTGTCTTAAAAAAGAAAAAACAAATCAAACACCCTATGGTAGAACTGGGCCTGTGGCACTAACTAGGAATTCCAGCACTGGAGAGGTGGAGGCAGGAGCAGATAGAGACTATCTTTGGCAACCAAAACAAACAAAGAATAAACCACCCCAAAGAACAAAACAAAGAAAAGAATTTCAAGCGCGGTGTTGGTCAGCATGCCTTTAATGACAGCACTTGAGAAGCTTGGGGAACACAAGGCAGAAGCAGATCAGCGCAAGTCAGAGGCCAGCATAGCACATACAGTGACCTCCAGGCCAGGCACAGCTCTCGAGCGAGGTTCGCTTTGTCTCAGACAATAACAGCAACACACACACACACACACACACACACACACACACACACACACACACACACACACACACAGATCCAGAATTCACATTACATTATAAAAACTGAATGCAAGGGCTGGGGTGGTGGCTCCGTGGGAAAAAGCCCTTGCCACATAAGCCTGAAGATCCGTCAAAGCCCAGAACGCACGTAAAAACTCAGATATGCTGAGTATAGTGGTGCACACCTTTAATTCCAGCACTCAGGAGCCAGAGGCAGGTAAGTTCTGCCAGATGCAGTGGTGTGCCCCTACAATCCTAGCACTCCCACAGCAAGATGAAGCTGGAGACAGGAGAGCTATGTACACAGCACAGCAGCGGAACCAAGAGAGACCCTGCTTCAATAAGGTGCAACGCAAGGAAGTTACAGGCTACCATGCAGGTAAGGCCAACTTAGAGTCCTTCAGTAGCCTGTGACTGAGAGAACTCTTGACAATGAAGCTCAGGGGTACAGTGTTTATAACACTAAGACCCACAATAATGTCACTGTCTGGTGTCGGTGAGGGCCACCTGGTGACATTTGCTTTGGCTATGCCTTCGACAGCTGTTTTGGTTATGTATCTGGGCATGATCAGGTTGGTGGGAAGTCTTGAGTGTGATATGAAGACAGACATGACTGTCCGGGGGTCAGGGACTGAAAGGCACAATGGAGTCAACACCTGAAAGCTGTCCTCTTATCTCCACATACGTGTTGTGTATGTATGCACATATGTATACAAGTGTGCCCCTTGACTCCTCCATGTGAACACATGCACATATGCAACAAAAACCAACTCACAAAACCAAAACCCTAAATGTAAAAATAACTCAATTCTAGAACTTAATATAGAGAAATAGTGTTGTTACTCGGGAGTGGAAAGATATTTATTCAACAGAACATAAAAAAAGGTACTAACCAAGGCAAAGACTAACATAGAATTTCAACAAAATTAATGTTTTTATCATCAAAAGACAGCATTAAGATTAAAAGACCAACCACAAAAAAGAGGGAATGCATTGGTAATGCACAGAACTCATCAACGACTTGTGGACAGAATACTTAAAGAACCACTGATCAACAAGGAAAAGACAAAATCCATTAACAAGTAGGCTAGGCTGGCTGGCCAGCAGTGAGTCCCAGGCTTCGTTTGCCAGCCTCTGCTTCCCCAGCACTGGGATTATAAGCCTATCATCTGCTATGTTTTTAAAAGTAAATTCTGGGGCTCAATGTCAAATCTTCATGCTTTCAGGACAAACATCTGCTATTTGAGGCATCTCCTCAGCCCTTGCACTTAGATTTGATTGACTCAAGTAAGTCATGGCATTGCTGCATGACTGCATCCAAAAATGCCAGCAGAGTATAATCTACCAAACAGTGAGAAAGAAGAGATGCAGAAATACTAAGAGTGTCTAACGCTGGTGGACCCTAATGAAACAGTAGTTATTGGGAAGAGAAGAAAAGAATACACTGAAGGAATAACAAAAGACAGGATGTAGATGGTGTGGGTCAACCAGGCGGGACAAACATGGGTGAGCATAGATGAGGGTAAGTACTCCATGAGTTTACTAATAGTTTTTGCTTGTTTGATTTGCTTTCATTTTGGTTTTTCGAAATAGGATTTTTCTGTGTAGCCCTGACTGTCCTGGAACTCACTCTGTAAGCAAGCTGGCTTCAAACTCACAGAGATCCTGCATCATGAATGCTGGGATTAAAGGCGTGTGCAACCACTGCCTAGCACTGATGGGATATTTTAAAAAGGAATCTTTTAGTTTATACAATGGGATGAGGACCACCAGCTCTCAAATCATGATGTGGCAACATTGTATTAGTTATGAAAGTTTGGCCTTATCTTAGGCTTGTTCCCAACTGGCACTAAAACTTGACCCATTTAAAAAAAAAACAAAAACAAAAAACTTGACCCATTTACTTTACTCTACATTATTCCCTGTGGCTCATCACATTTCCTCAGGATGCTACATCCATCTTTCTCCACATCTTGCTGACGAATCCTCACCTCTCAGATTCTTTCCCTGAGTTCTTCTCTCTCCCTGGAAGTCCAGCCTATCCTCTCCTTCATAGCTATTGGTCATTCAGCTTTTTATTAAACCATTCAGAAGGTGCCTTAAAGGCAGGAGAAGTAAAACAGAGAAACAACTTTACACAGTGTGGTCAAATATCCCACAGCATTCCCCCGTTTTTGTCTTAAATAAAAAGGAAAGGTGACTGTGGCCAAGACTGAGAACCTCAATTTGATTCATGCATCCCATGGTGGCAGGAGATCATCTAATGAGAGACCAATAAAGGAGACTCAAGATGAATTTTGAAGAATATTAATATTTAGGTATGTGCGGGATGTTGTTTTTTTTTTTTTTTTGTCAACTAGACATAAGCTAGGGTCATTTTGGAAGAAGGAACCACGGTTGAGAAAATGTTCTCACTAATTGGCCCATAAGTGTCCAGCCTACTATGGGTGGTGCCCCTCCAGAGCTGGTGGTCCTGGATGCTGTAACGGACCAGGTTGAGCAGACCATGGGGAACAATCCAGGGAGCAGCATCCTCCACGGTACTGTTTAAGGCAAGGACTTAAACAGCATCTTTGGATTGGCTGCTAAGGTAACGGGTGATCTTTGGAAAAGCCATTTTAGTTCAGAAGTGGGGTTAGAGGTCAGGGAGATTATGGAGAGTCGGGGGGCGGGGGTCCGATGTCTAGTGGAATGAAGAAGGGATAGGAGCCGAGTTCCCAAGTATCTTTGCTCTTTGCCATGTTCTAAACTTGTAAGACCTCAGTTTGGCCTCTTCATTATGGAAGTTGGTTAGTTTCCCTTCTTACCAAAATAAGTTTGAATTAGCAATCTATGATTAAATTATTTTGAGACAGGGTCTCATTTAACCCAGGCTAGTAGTTAAGGATGACTTTGGATTCCTAATCCTCCTGTTTCTGCCTCCCTCGTGCTGGGATAACAGGTATGCACTGTAATTTACTATATTATTATATGCATACATATAGTGTATGCAGTGCTAAGGATTGAATCTGGGGCCTTGTGGTGGTTTGAATGAAAATGGCCCCCATAGGCTCATAGGGACTGGAATTATTTGAAAGGATTAGGACATGTGGCCTTGTTGGAGTAGGTGTGGCCTTGCTGGCAAAAGTGTGTCACTGGGCGTGGGCTTTGAAATTTCAGAAGCTCAAGTCAGGACCAGTGTCTCATTCTCTCTTTCTGCTGCCTGCCAATCCAGATAAAGAACTCACGGCTCCTCCACAGCATGTCTGCCTGCATGCTGCCATGCCTCCTACTGTAACAACAGACTAACGTCTGAACTGTAAGCCAGGTCCAATTAAATGTTTCTCTTAAGAGCCACTTGGTTATGGTGTCTTTTCACAGCATTAGAACACTAAGACAGGCCTTGTGTATGCCAAGCAAGCACTCTGTCTCCTGAGCTACACACTCAGAGCCGCCTGTTCTTCCGTTTTAACAGCATCATCTCCAGCTGTGGATACTGACAACTGTCTGCATCACAGGTGGGACTGTCAAGCCTTGATAGCTATTTCCTGAAGCCACCAGGGCATGTGCTGATGTAAACAATGTCCAGAACAGAGCTAAATGCAACCTTCCCTTAATTAAATTGTGTGAGTAGCAAAAATGTTGCAACCGCGTGAACAGCAGCTCTGAGCCCTTTTCACTGTTTTCTTTGAGATACAATTATGGGCAGCATGTGACTTGGATTATTTAGTTGTTTCCCTCAAATGGAATTATTTTAGAAGCAAAATGTCATTGTCATTGACCAAAGGATAATATCTTTGATCTTTTTAAGGGAAAAAGTTTCCATCTTCCTGCAGTAATTGGGAGGTCAGGAGGACCTGTTCCCACACACGCTGCCTGCACTAGACTTTCTTACTTGTGTTTGGATCAACTCCCAGTTGGCATCAGACAGAACAACAAGCCCCCCTTTCTCCTTTGTGAGCTATCAAGCAAGATCAATTTGTGAGTTGTAAATACCCAAATTCTCTCTAAAAGATTCCCCCGAAGTTGCCCCAGGGCCAAGGGATGTGGAATTGCTTAGAATTCCTCCTAGGTTGAAATGTGACAGTTCAAAAGGAGCAGAAAGAGGCCTGGCCACCATAAATCACCAGGAAGCAAGTGTTCAGAGGAGGCCAGCTTGATATTAATAGAGGCCACGTTTTGTTCTTGCAGCAGGAAAGACCTTTCAGTGTGCTGGGCACAGACAGCCTTCAAACCCTGAGACTCCAGAATCATTCTTGTTTTATGTACTTGAGCACGTTGCTTCCTCTAATTGGAAGCTAGTTGCATTCAAATAGCCCAATTATGTGCAGCGTTTGTAAGCTCCACACATGTAAGGCCACCCAGTTTACTTTTTGTTTATATGTCAATGCTTTCTGCTAATTCAGCTTTTATTCAATAGAAATAAAAGTGTAGCATGTCAAAGAGCTAGTGTTTGGACCCTGCACAGAAAGGTCCTTTTTTTTATTTAATTTTCTCCTCCTCCTCCTTCTCATTCTCTTTCCCATCCCCCTTTCTCTTCCTGCCTCTCCTCATCTCCTCCTCTTCCTCTTTTCTGGTTTTCTCTGAGGTGGGAATACAGCACACATACTGACCTTGCACTCATGACCTCCCTGCTTCGGCCTCCTAAGCACTGGGGTTACAGATGCGGCTCTGCAGGTGTTTTCTTAGTTTAGTGTCACTCATTAGATGGGGAAGGGTAGAGGCTAGGGGGGAGGGGGTCAGAGAGTTGAGTCTTGAATCTCTCTGTGGCTTCCAGTGATGACATTGATAGATGAGTGAATCTCTGTGGATCCACTAAGTGAATCTAAGTGTTTCCTCAGCACTTGTAGGAGGGTTCTGGGCTGCTCTGTCTAGCATTTAGCTATGTCCAGGCTGCTGTGGCTAAGTAACTATTACACCAGATTTGTTGGCCTAAAAGAACAATTGCTTTTTATCATACAACCGGATTCAGTGGATCAAATACTCATGCAGGTCTCAGCTGTGTGACTCTTTGGCTTCTTGGGTCTGTAATGGATGTCACTCAGAGGTGTACAGCCAGCAGAAGAGCTGGACTGGAAGACCCAAGACAGCTTCACTCACAGGCAGAGCCATAGACGAATTCATCTGTCAGCCGGAGTGCCTGTCTATTGTCTGACCCTTGTGATGATCTCTCCAGCTGTTTGCCTCCAGTCGTCTGGCCTGTGACATGGCTTCTCACAGGTGAACATCCCAAAGGAATTGGGTAGTTTTGATCTGGTCTTGGAAGTCAGCGCTCCCTTTCACTGCCCGGATTCACTAATCTTGGTGTTTCATTTCGAGACTGTTTCCCCATTCTGTTTAATTGCTTTGCAGTGGACACTCCCTTCAGAAGGTTTATATTTGATGGCTGGGGCCCATAGCTCCACTGGTTGAATGCTTGTATACCACGTGAAAAGCTCTAGACTGGATTCCTACACTGCATAACCCAGGTCTGGCTTCCACACCTGTAATCCAGCACTCAAGAAGTAGAGGAAGGAAATCAGAAGTTCAAGGTCATTCTCAGTTACACAGTAAGTTTGGAGTCAGTCTGACCTGCATGAGTTTCTGTCGCAAAATAAGTAAATAAATAAACAGAAATGAGGCTGAGATTATAAAAGTTTATTTTAGACATTTATGATCTGCGTTGTTATATAAAGTTTATGAAATGGCAGTTATAAAAATTGGGAATGGATAAGTGGTCTCCAGGAATTTCTAGGGATTGAGGCTGGAGAGTGAATGTGTGAGACCCCAGAAGTGCAGCAGGAGGGATCCCAGCCACGACAGACATGGTTTTCATCTTGACTCTGAATTTGCGTTATGGTTTTGCACGATGGCATTGCTGAGGGGACTTTGGTACAGAGTACACAGGATCCTTCCCTGTGTGACTTCTCACAGCTGAATCTAAAACCAAAAAGCAAAGACAATCCTGAGTAAACACGGTTGGCAAGTATTTGGATATGCTTTAATGGAAGTGGCTAAGCATGTTGCCTGAGATTCATTTTTGCCACTGTGATTAAATATCCCCACAAAAAGCAGCGCAGGGGAGAAAACATGTTAAATCACAAATCCACGATAGCCGGAAGCTGAGACTGGCAAGAGCTACACTAGCTAGTCACATCCACAGTCAAGAGCAGAGAGAAACCACTGCATGCATAATCAGAACTCAGTTCACCTCCTCCATTCTTAGACAGCTAGGAACCCAAACCCAGGGAGAGGCTGACCAAGGTGGGCTTGGTCTTTCCATATCAGTTAATGCAATAGAGACAATCTCCCACAGACAAGCTCACAGACCAACCTGAACTAGCCATGCAGTTACCGAAACTGTTTCCAAGTGATTCTACATTGTCACATGGACAATTAACGCTGACCATCACACATAGCTAGCAGGTCTCTAGCATAACTTAGTGCCTTTAGTGATTCCACATCGCTGTTTCCAGTCATGCATACTTGTCTACTCTGTCTGTGTGCTGCTTCGCATTGTACCGGAAGAGAATGCAAAAGTCGTTCATCTGTGTGCCCTGTGGAGTCAAATGACTGAAACGAGAACTGGTAAACTAAACAAATCACAGTGATCAGCACTGCAAGGAGCCACGGGAGATGAGCGGGCCCAGGTCCTCTGTCCCCCTGAGGAGGAAACTGAGGCTGCAGGACACTGTTGCTCCTGGGCTTCATGACGCCCAGCACCGGCAGTCCGCACTGGTTAAAGTTTAGCAGCTCTCTTGTAAACAGCCGTGTTCCAGGACACACCTGCTGGGTCCCTGCCCCAGCTCAGTGAGCACAGTTATTCATACTGTGAATGACACCATCCATCTAGCTTAGAAACCAGTGTTCACCCCACAGGTTCTCAGAGGCTGCTAACAAGTGTCCCCCGATTTCACCCACCTCTGTGTGTGTCTTTGCTCCTTGACCTTTAAGGCTTCCTGGTGCCAGAGTGTCTGCAGCCAGGGAATCAAAGACCCTCGGAGAAGTAACCCATGCTTAAACGACATGAAGACGACCGGGTGAGTTATTAGGAAAAGCCAGCTAGATGCCCCAGAGCCCTTCCTCATCTGGAAGATGCCTGAACTACATCCCAAGAATAAACACAAAGCCTCAAAACCTAAACACAGGATGAGTCATAGGCAGCGCTAATACTAAAAGCTCATACCTCCTGCCTGCTGCTCCACGCTCACAGGCCATCCGCCCTCCCAAAGGTTCCCACGTGCCTCACCCAGGGACTCACCCACTATCTTTGAAAAAGATGAAGGAAGGAGATAACTTCCAATGAAAGGTGGGAATGGAAGACAAAGAAGGAACGAAAGGAAAGAAAGAGTTAGATATTTGAGTCCTAGAATTCAGTCCCAGTTCTGTCTCAGCTTCCTGGCAGGCAAGGCAGCAAGAGCAGCGCACCGCACTTCACAGTTTTGTGTTATGAGAGAGCCTGGCCCAGAGAGCACTCTGTGATCTCTTTGTAGTTCTCTCTGGAGTAGTGAGTCTGGTGGGAAATCCTAACTACCAAGGCATCTTTATATTTTGAGAACATCTAAAGCTTATTCTTTGGTTCACGGTCAAAGTGCTTTTTTTGTAGCCACGATGTCCCCTCCCAAGCGCTGGCTGCGCAGTCTACTTAAAGAGGATAAATCCATTTTGGTTCCCACTCTCTGTCTGCTGCTACTGCCCTTTCTTCACAGTCCCCAGCCAGGCCCCACTGTTTAGGCTCAACCTCAGAGCATTCTTGGAATATTTCCTGAGCCCTCTCTGGTTACCCAGGCCCTTTCCCTCCCTAGTCCTTACAGAGCTAGTCGCTAGGATATTTTTGCAATCTACTACACTCAGCGGGGCATATAATCCTTGGCCATGTTATCTCAGGCGCCCCCCGTAAGAATCCCTTGACAAATAAAGTAACCTGAGTCAAATTAAATCCTTGTTGATTGATTGGCCTGAGTGAGCTGCTCTCAGCCTGGTCGGCCTTCTGTCCAGGCTGCCTGTGGCAAGCAGACATTCTTGCATATCTGTGGCCAAGCTCCGTGCTTTCCTTCCTGTCGTTTCCTCGGTCGGTGATAGCATCCACGTCCCTATCTGAAGCCATAATTCCTTGGAGCTTATCTTTTTCATGAAATTTGACAAACAAAGCTTGTGGGGGCTTAATGTTTTACATCAGCACATGTATTTTATGTCCCAGGATTCTATACATGATAGTTAATTTTGGCTCCTTTGTTTCACATGTGAGAAAGAGAGGACTCCCCTCCTAATACACACACCCCAAGAGGAAAGGGTTTGGTTTTTCGGTCCTTTTCTTGGTGTATAACTTGCTCAAACTTCTTTGTGGTTTATCTTCCATATCATCTCTGTTTTGTGGACTGGGGTGTTGTTGTTGTTGGCTTTTGCTGTTGTTATTTTTACAATTATTTGTGTGTGCACATGTGAATATGCGTGCACATGCCACTGCCACCACATGTGTGGAGGTCAGAGGACAGCAAGCCAGCAGGAGGAGTATCCCAGGGATGGAACGTGGGTTCCTACGCTTAGTGAAAAGTGCTTCTCCACTGAGCCTCTTGCTGGCCCCTGTTATCATTATTTACTTTCTATTCTCCTCCAATATGAAAGGAATTGATAACTAAATAGGCCAGGGCCACTTTTTAAAAATGTTAGCCATGTGAGTATTTCAAGGCAGAATTCATAATAGAAAAGCTGCATTTCATTGTTCAGCCTCAGTCTTATCAGAACGTAGCCATTTCCAGGTCTTCTCATCACCGGGCAAACCCTACAGTGCTTCTCACTGCTTTAACACTGTGAGTTTTAAAAGGTGGAATGAGTGAGAGACGCCGCAAACTCTACCCATGTGGGAGAGTCCCTGCCCCTAGGATGCCAAATGAGCAATGGGCTCTTGTTTATAAGAAAGAGGGTTATAGAACAGACAAACATGGAGGTTTTGTAGGAGCTTCTGCAAACAGGAGATGGGCGAAGGGTTCAGAACAAAGCAGGGGTCATCCTGGAAAAAGCCACGCGGCTTTGATCTTCCTCCTTGCCTAGAACAAGGTGAAAGGGGAGTCTGCAGTCAGTGTGATCTGTGTATTTAAGTTAAACAGCACTCTCAACATGTGTGGACAAGCATGAGGGCTATTCAGACAGTGAGAGACGCAAGCCTCAGATTCCGTGATCAAATACACAGTACAAAACAAATTCCCTTCCCTGTAGGGTTAACTGTAGAGAGCCAAGAACTGCTTAAAGGGAGTGTCCAGAGAGCATAAAAATGCCAATTCGGCAGAAAAATAAAAACCTCAGAAATTGTGGGCATTGAAGTAAAATTCTGTCTCTCTAGGTTTGCTCTGCTTCCTGGCCTTACAGCAGCTAGAACTTTCAACAGATCTTGGGGATAGTGACTCAAGAAGATGCCCTCCCCCCAGGAGAATGAGGGAGAAGACTGGGTGAACCCTCCTGGGTATGGGTCCACCTCTCAGCTATGTGTATGAGTTTCCCCCAAAAGCGTATCTGTCTCTGCATGGTTCCCCCCAGTTATAGTAAAAAAACTCCCTAAAACTCAGATTAGATGGCCTTTTGGTATGACTTGGCTGCTGCAGGGTTGTTCTGGCGTGACTGGGGCAGTCCTTGTAGTACATTACCCCATCAAGGGGCTAAGAAGTGGCATTGTAAAAGTGATTCAATGTCAATTGCTTTTTTGGGGGGGTTGTTGTTTTGTTTTGTTTTTTTCGAGACAAGGTTTCTCTGTAGCTTTGGAGATGTCAATTGTTTTTTAAAAATACATATTAAAGTCTCAAGAAGCTGTGATCTTCTGTCTTACCTGTAGTTAGTGTTTGGTGGCTCCTGCTAACTTCCAAGGGGATCTAAATGGGGAGAACACAGAAAAGTGGCAAAGTTCTAAAGGAGTCCCCACATGGGGTATGACGAAGGGAACAGACACCCAGTCAGTGAGCAGAGGTACAGAGCTGAAGCCCAGTTCTCCAAACCCTGCTACCTGGTCAGAGGTGGAATGCTATGGGACAATGGTCTGTATCCTGTCGCTTGTATTTTAATAAAACTCTGATTGGTGACCAGGCAGGAAGTAGAGGTGGGGCGTCTAGAACAGGAAACTTTGGGCGGAAGAGGAAAGACACAGCCTGCAGTCGTGACCCAGCCACAGAGGAAGCAAGATGAGAACGCCTCACTGCTAAAGGTACCAAGCCACGTGGCTAACACAGACAAGAATAATGGGCTAATTTAAGATGTAAGAAAGAGTTAATAAGAAGCCTAAGCTAATAGGTCAACCAGTTCATAATTAATATAGTACCTCTGTGTATTTCTTTGGGATGAATGGCTGCGGGACTGGGCAGGATAGAAATCTCTGCCAACAGTGGAACAGCAGGCCTCTCCGATGCAGCCTCTCTCTGTGTTGCCAGAGCTCTAAAATCCTTGACTTGATTCAGGGCTGGACCAGTTGGATGGAATCCAGGTCAGGCTCTGCCACTGGGGAGGCTAGTAGTGCCACCACAACTGTACACATTGTACAAGAGCACATGACCAGGCTGGCACCTAGTCCAGAGCTCTTGTTCACCAGGCCAGCAAGCCTCCTAGGACCTGTGCTGGTGCCTTGAAGGCATCTTTCTGTCAGTCCTCAAAAGTGATTTCTATGTGTTTAGGGATGCTCACTCAGGAGGCTTATGTTGCCCAAATCAGGCAAATTCTCAAGCTTAGACTTCCGAGCACACTCTCCAAGGAGGGCACTCACAGAATCATGGGGTTACTAAGGAAAGTCTGGTCATCCGCTCCACACTTTGTTCAGGACAAGGTCATTACAGCTGCTTCTGCCGGATTGAAACAGCCCCTCTGAGGAGAAGGGAATTCACAGGAAGGTTCCAAGTCTCAGGAGGATCACACAAGATTCAAAGTTGCCCCTCTGCATGCCCAGAATTCATCAGAGCAGCAGCCGGGTAGAGAAGTCACTTCTGTGGAGCTGCTGGCAAGTTGTGTGGCACCGTTTCTTCCGTCTGCTGTCGCCCTTTCTAGCTGAGTTACTAGGCCTTTATGTGCACATCCAGGACGGTCAATGCAACACAGAGGCCCCTTTACTGCTCATGAGACAGTTGTTTGAGTCAGAAAAGGGCCGATGTATCCCTGCACTGGCAGTTGGACACTGAAGCAGGTTTTAATCTTAATTCTTGTCCTTGCACCAGCCACAGGACTGTCAATACATAGTAGTGGACCAGGGTCTAGGTCACTCTCCTCTCTTGTTCTCTTCCCCTCACTCTCCCGCGCTGTGCTCTCTTACGTCTATCTCCCCCCAAACACACACATTTTCTCCCAGTCTCTCTTAACCCTCTCTTCTGAGATCTCTCTCCAAGGATATTAACAAAGGGGCGAGAGCTGAGTTAAGCAGCCTTTCCTCTGCAGATTCTGGGACTCACTGTGGCCAGGCTTCCCTAGTCATTTATTTCCCCCTTCATGGAATTGTCATTGCTTCACCGCATTGCAAGAAAATGATGTCATCCTGTGGGGCCCTGGTCCATTTCCGGGCTTTTAACCTGAGTCTCCTGACCTTTCTCAGCTGTCCTGCTTGGACAAAATGAAACACATTGAAATGTACAGGCCAGCAAAGCCCAGCAAGGCCTCTGTGACTAGGGGATGTGGCTAGCTTCTGCAGATACATTAACGACCCAAACACCTTATCTGGGTGTCACATCTGGGACACGGCAAGAACCCCGGTCTGTAAAAACGGAGAGGAAATAGACTTCAGATTGTGCTTGCAGTTTCCTGGCCAGCAGACCTTTCTTCCCTTATACTGGGTTTAATTACTAGTGATAATGTTCAGTGAAATTCGGCCTACGCGCACTTTTTTTTTTTTTTGGCCTGGGTTTTGTACTAAAGTCTGGGTGAAAACTTAAATCTTGCACATGGCACTTGTGTCTCCATGTCGCAGGATGACAGCCCTGCCCGAGTGTTGTTCTGGAATAATTTCCTGGAATGTCAAAGGCTGAAATTGCCCTGTCAAGAAGGACTCTGTTCTCCCAGGACTGCAGAGAGCCAGGCTGATTGCATCCTTCTCTGGTCTAAGTTTTTCTCCACCAGGAAACCAGTGCTCTCAGATCATTTGCATACAGCCAATGAGAGTCGTCTACTGTTCTGTGGAGGTCTTGGAGATTGTATGACGACATCCTGGAAGAATCTCAGTTGGGGAAAGGGGATTTTCCCCCCCTTTCCGTAAGCCCCATTTTAAATAGTTTCCTTCCCACAGCCCATGTGTCCACATTGAAAGTAAGTAACCCAGCCCGTTTTCCTGTCCGGACTCCAGTCACTAGCTCAGGAATCTCAACAGCCACACTTTAAAAACAAAGGTGCCGTATATATTCGTTCCAATCTGTAAACTAGATGGTTTTGGCACACAGGGGGTAGAATTAACTCTTTCATTTCTCCCAGGCAAGGGCACAGTAAAATGCCTGCTCTTTTCTTCGTGATCAGAATGCAAGCACTAACCTGTTGATACCCAATGTAGTTCTTAGCGTTATGAACGGGGTTCTGATTAACCTAAGACATATGCTGTCACACTGTACACATGATACCACAAAGACTGGATAGATTTCCGGACTCTCAAATTGTGCACATTTTCCTCAGATTTTCTTCCCTCGGTTCCAGAAAGCAACTACTGAACTGTCCAGGTCTTCAAGGGGTATGGTAGCAGCCAGAGATCTAGCTTGTTGATAAAGTGCCTAAGGGCCACCTTAAATTATTTCAGCTCAGAGTGGGACATAAATAAGAAAGCAGGATGTATGTATATGAATAGGCAGGGTGTCCAGGCCTTAGGTAGACACTCAACTGTTATTAATTCAGACATTAGACAAATATGAAGTCCCTACGTGTGCAATGGCCAGATCCGTGGCTAGAAATCTTATCATTTCTTAACGAGGCAGATAACAGTGTGTTGAAGACTTGGGACCTGGGAGGCGTGTACTGGATCGCTAGATGCTCTATGCCCTTGAACAAGTCATGAAGCCTCTCTCAATCGCAGATACTGCATCTGTGAGATGAAGGTGTTTATGTCTTGTGTCTAAGATGTTATGTCTAAAATGTTTACTCTGAACTTGTCTGTTTTCAAATGAGTGGAATCCTTCCTGGCTGATGTTTGAAGACATCTACTAAAAGTGTTGAATGAAGTCTAAACCCTTATAACTTTGTGTGTGTGTGTGTGCCTGTGTATGTGTGTGTGTGGTATATAGGCATGCATGTGTCACACAACACATGTCTGGAGATCACAAGACAATTTTGTGGAGTCAGTTCTCTCCTACCCCATTAGGTGCATTCTGGGAATAGAAATCGGATCAGCTGGATTGATCCCTGAGTGATTGATGTCACCAACACTGGGTGTTTAGAGAATCCTAGGTGGATCAGGCTTTCTGCTGTGCACTTTCCTGCTGGAATCTCATTGATTTCTCTCAGCAAGACTATGAATTAGCTGCTCTCATTATCCCCATTGGACTCTGAGGAAGCTGAGAGTCTGTCCTAAATGCAGAAGGAGGAAGTTTTCCCATGCAGGTGTTTTTTCTTTCCAAAGCTCTGTCAATTTCCTTTTACAGAACACCTGTGTGTTCCAGACTTTACTGTGTGACAGAATCATCACAGGAGGGCTTCCTGGAGCTGATGACTGGGATCTGACTATTCCCAGTTCCTGCAGGTTCCCAGGGCTGCAGACAATACTGAGCTGGGTCACTGATCTCAATCCAGCAGTGAGTTGAGGCGAGCCACAAACCAAGAGCAAACACACAGAAGCTAAGAAGCACCTTTCCGATTCAACTGAGAATGAGCGTCTTGTCGCATAGTCAAGTGATGACTGCATGCCATGCCTTTTTGGTAAAGACTGTAAGGGGCCGTACAGATCTTGGAACATTTATTGAGAAATTGGCCTAACATGTATCTAAGGTTCTTTGGATCTACAAAATGTTTTTCATTTGTTTGTATGATTGGGGTTTTTTTTTTTAATAGTAATTTAAAAATTATTTATGCGCACGCTGGTGGGAGTTTAAAACAGTACATGCGGGAAGACGGCAGACTGTGTGTGAGAGCCGGCTCTCTCCTTCCGTGTGGGTCTCGGGGGGCGATCTCAGGCTGGCGGGGGTGGCAGCCAGTGTCTTTACTGGCTGAGCCACCTTGTAGATCTGCTGATAGCATTTTTCACACAAGGTCTCATTAGCTCAGGCTAACCTCCAACTCACTGTGTGACAGAGATGGCCTTAAACTCCTGCCTTTTCTCCCAAGTGCTGCATTACGGGGTCATTGAGGGGGAAAGTTTAAAGAACACAGTTACTCTGTGAATATTTCAAAATAATGACCAGAAATTAAGGTCAATTTAAGGGGACTACAACTCCAAATT
This sequence comes from Ondatra zibethicus, assembly GCA_004026605.1. Classification (NCBI taxonomy): domain Eukaryota; kingdom Metazoa; phylum Chordata; class Mammalia; order Rodentia; family Cricetidae; genus Ondatra; species Ondatra zibethicus. The sequence continues at coordinate 15,654 of PVIU01013016.1, read as the reverse complement.
TATTGTTCATTCTTTCGACCCTAGAAAGAAAAGAAAAAGAGAAGTATTTATTTGTACAGTTTATCAAAGAAAATACAATTTTGCTTCTGACATTTAATTTAGTCATTTTTATGTCCCAGAAACCCCTGAAGGATGACTCAGATTACAACACCATGGAACCACTTAAGGACTTAAAGGCATCAGCAGAGAGAGCCACATTGCTGGGAGTGGCGCAAAGAGTGTCAGAAAGGTATAAAAAAGAAATACACGCGCAATCAAGACTCTGGCAGGAACATAGCACCGGCAAGCCATTGTCATGGCGGGCAGGGGCTGTGTGCGCAAGTAGGGATCTTGGCACGGAGTACTTCTTCTGGTCATTTGCTGTTTGTGTTGTCTGGATTGGCTTGGGGCTTTTCACAAACCAACAGGAGATGAAAGGGAACTTTCGGAAATCTTTAGTTGGGAGCCAAGAACTTGGATTTGGTTAGAAGGGAGGGAAGGAAGCGAGTATTTCTTAAGCACTTCTCCAGGACCCTGCTGGCCTCCTTGGTCTCACATCAGAAATGATGTCATTCCTCAGTGGCTGAAGATGGGGCTGGCCCTATTTTCCAAAGGGGAAAGTAGGCTCACGTGATTTGATTTTGAGTTGCTGAAAGCTGCCCAAACACCCAGATGGGAAGGGTGAGAGGAGATGATTAAATCCCAATCTGTCTGAGGGCAAAAGTGCCAAAGAAGGGCTAGGTAAAAAGCCAGGGAAGGCTGCAGGCACCTGTAACCCTTGCATTGTGGGGTGAAGACAGATAGACCCTAGGCCTTACCTGCCTGTTAGCCTAGCCACAAATAGCCAACTTCTAGTTCAGTGAGAAATGAGACACTCGACATGATCGGTTCTATCCCATGCGTATGAGTACACACACACGCATGCACGCACATACACACACACTCATATGTAGATATTCCCACCCATACACACTGCCACGGAGCATTGGCTTCTCTGTGCACTCTTAATAATGCTAGCACAACTCTGCAGACAACCACTTTCCCTGGTAGAAGCCCCAACCCACTTTCCCTTATATTCCTTCCTGGAGATGTTTCTTGATTGCATGGCCATAGCAAATTCCCTGGAGCATGAAAATCATTTTAAGACTTAAAATATGACTGCTGTAGACTTAAGTGAGATTTTAGCTATAGCTGGGAAGGCATAAAAATGGAATTTAATGCTCACCCTGCTATCCTTTGCTCCTGTCTTGCATTTCTGGCCCCTCTGTTTGTCTTGATAACCATCTATGAATATACTGTTCTACTTTTTAAATGATGTGTGTTATTTATTGTATGTCCCTCCTGCTTGGAGGTGAGCTGTATTTTTGGTGTGTCCAGCACATGTCAAGTGCTTAAAAGAGGGACTAGGTCATTTTTCTGCAAGGAGCCAGATGATGCATATTTTAGGTTTAACTGGTCACGTGGTCTCTGTCACTGATACTCTGCCTCTCCAGGTAAGAGTAGCCTCAGACAGGGGTAGCTGTCTAATAGGACTTTCTCTATGGACATGGAAATCTGTGTATGGTGGAACTTTAAAGTGTCATGAAATTTTGATGTTTTTTCCTCCAAACATTAAAAAAAATATAAGTAACTTTGTTGTTAAGCAGCGTGCTAAAATTTCAAAAAGTAGGATCGTGTCTTGGATTTTGTAATAATGCTAAGAGAGTACACTGAAGAAGAAAAGTAGCTGCATTGGACCCTAAAGACTGGGTGTGGTGAACCTCTTTCTTAATGTCCAGCATCTTAATATTTGGTGAAATGTGTCTTTAAAATTTTAAAGGAAAGTTGGAAAATTAAATTCATTTATTTATATTTATTGAGTGTGCATATGGAGGTGGAGCCACACATGCCACTATGTGTATATATCAAAGGAAAACTTCTGGGAGTTGACTCTCTCCTATTATGTGGATCTTGGGGATTGAACTCTGGTCAGTAGACTTGGCAGCAACCTTCACCTACTAAGCCTTCTCTCTGGCCCAGAAATTAGATTTGAGAGTTAGCTTTCTCTAACACAATCTATAATAATAATAATAATAATAATAATAATAATAAATAAAACTATTTTTAGCTTTAGATTCATAACTCCCCAAAAGGCAGTTGGTCTTCTTTAGCCCACGGGTTGTAGTTTGCCAACCCCTGGTCTAGAAAATAGTGCCTGGAACATAGCAGGCGCTCAGAAAACAGAGCATACTGTGATTGGTCCAATGACAGCCCCACATGATTCCTATGAGTCTTCCCATCACAGGAGAACAATAGCCAGAATAACAGGCTCCACGCTGCCCTCCAGTCTGATGTCTGCCTGAGCTGAAGGGACCTCGCACACACCCACAGACTGAGACGACCTTTTCCGACGTCTTCTACAAAGAAGTCATTGCATCATTTCATCGTTCAAAAGTCTAGTTTAATTCCACCTGAAACATTGACTGCATGATTGTGTGCTTTCGTAGGGTTATGGTGCGGCAAGCCTTTGAACCCAGTATTGAGGAGGCAGAAGCCAGGAGACCGCATGTTTGAGGCTGCCCTGAACCATATTCTGAGTAAAAGCCTTATTTCCGGGCTACAGAACAAGATTGTCTTATCCACCCAAAGCAATTATTTTACATTTCAAATAGAATTGTTTGGGGATAGCTCAGTTGTTAAAATGCTTCCTTGCAAGTGTGAGGACCTGAGTCTCACCTCTAAATGTACACGAAAACAAAAAGATGTATATGGTGACACTTGTTAATCACAGGGCAGGGAAGGCAGACACAGGTGATGCTGATGGCTACTAGGTAGCCAAACTGGACTACTTTGTGAAGTGAAGACCCTGCCTCAAAAAGCAGTGCTTAAAGTACCTGGGGATGACGCCTGAGGCCATCCTTTGGGCTCTATATACATGCACACACATGCATGAGTACACATGTGAACACTACACACACTAAGGCACATGCAGAAACGTACACACAGAGAGAAGATTGTCCTTTGGTCTCTATATACATTCACACACATGTGTACACATGCAAACACATACACACATGAAAGCACATATAGAAACATGCACACAAAGAAAGAATTGTTTGCCGTCTTCTGAGATGTGTTTTATCTCAGAATATTCCTGTGTGCCACAACTGTTTAAACTCCTGCCCATTTTAATTATTTCCTTGACGTAGTTGATATAACAATACTCTTTGGAAAAAGAAAGATGAAAAGAAACACTGATGCCAAAATCCAAGTTAAAAAAAGCATAAAAATGATGATCATTTTGACACTGTGCCTCAAGATTATTTTCCCTAAATCTTCGGATTACATTTTTCTCCCTAACAGTGTGCTCACTGACCAGCCATTCTGACCTGGTGGGCGAGCTCCAGGCCAGTGAGAGAGCTTGTCTTACAGGAGATGGCTGACGTTCCTGAGCATGGCATGCAGTGCTATCCTCTGGACTTCATGCATACATCCACACAGAGAAACACACACATCCATACATTAAAATAATTTCTAAAAACCATAGGTTTGCTGACCAACTGTCAAGAAATAACTAGAAAGAGCCATTTGTGCTGTTGTGTTGCCATTTGTGAAGACTTCAAGAAGAAAGATTTCCAGAAAAGAAATCCTTGTCATTAAATCTGGCCATTTTGCTTGGGCATTTTCTTGAACTTGTTCTGTTGTTGATAGTTTCTTCTTTTGACTTTCTTCCTCCCTCCCTCCTTCCTTCCTTTCTTCCTTCCTTCCCCACTTCCTTCTCCTGCCTCCTCCTTTAGACAAAACTTTGCTATATGCCCCAGGCTGGCCTCGAATTCAGTCCGGGTTGTCTCAGCCTCTCAAATGCTGGGATAGCAGCATATAATGATACATACAATTTGAAAAGTTTTTTTTTAAATATTTTATTCTATGTGCATGGTTGTTTTCTTTGCAGGTGTGTCTACGCACCATGTGTACAGAGTGCCTGTAGAGGTCAGGCAAGGGCATTGGAGCCCCTGAAACTGGAGGTACAGATAATTGTGAGCTGCCATGTCAGTGCTGGGTATAAAACCTGGATCCTCTGGAAGAGTAGCCAATGGTCTTATCTCTGAGCCATTTCTGCAGCTCCCAACTTGAAGTTTTTAGCATGCAGCCATCTCTTGGTATCCCAGAGGATTGTTTCTAAGGCTGCTCTTGGATACAAAAAAATCTGTGCTTCTCAAGTCCCCAATATAAAATGATAATACTTCCCCCAGATTTTTGATCTGAGATCAATTGAACAAGAGAATTTGGAACCCATGTCAAATGAAGAACAGCTCTATATTATTTGTAAAATGAATGGGATGTCAATAATATTTTGAGAACTAAGGCCCAGATTGAAAAAAAAAATCAATAGAGGGTTCTTAATAATCCCTAACAGTGGGATTTATTTCTTTTTAAAAAATAGTTTTTAAACTAGATAATATCCTGTGAGTAAGTAATCAGAAATAAATCAGAGTTGAATTGCCTTGGCCTCTTCGATCAAATTTTGAAGCCTACCAGGATGCAAAACATTAAAAAAAAAAATGTTAAAGCCACATCACTGGACATCTGCATGGAATGCAAAGTTAACACAGGGGTGGATGGGCCGCTAGGTTCAACAATGGCTGAAAGGAAAAACAACTCATAGGCTTGGCCCTAAACAGGATGGGAACATTGGGCAAATGGGGGTGAAGAGATAGTAAGAGACAAAAGTCAGAGGATCGCTGCCAAACAGTGTCCCTGCACATGACAGCAGCTGGCCTGAACAAGACCAACACAAGATCTAGCCGGCCAACATTCCAGCATGGATGAGACACGCTCACGAGCCCCCACCCCAACCCAAGGAGCTGTTGGCACTTGATAGCTACAGGGAAGAGAATCAGTTTTCTTCAAGGTCATTGCCTCTGGTTGGTTACCCCACCTCCAGTGGATAGCCCAGTATCCACGTGCCTACAGGCAGTACTAATTAACTAGACTCAGTGAGGAGGAGGAAAAATGAAATTGGAAGGGGTGCTGGGAGGAGGTAGAGGGAAAGTATGAGGTGTATATGATATAAATACATTGTATTCATGAAGGAAATTACAAAAGAATTTTAAAAAACAAAAACTTGTAGAGAAGGTAACAGAGACAGTCCCTGCCTCCAAGAAACTCACAGACTCAGGGAAGAGCTGAATGTACCAGGCTGTGTCGGGACTGAGGTTTGGATGGTAGCCCAAGGATGAAGGGGTGGCATAGAGGGGTACTGTTTACTGTCTTTGTCAGTTTTTTGTTTTTGTTTTTGCTGTGAAGAGACACCATGGCTTAGGCAACTCTTATAAAAGAAAGCATTTAATTGGGACTTGCTTATAATTTCAGATATTTAGTCCATTATCACCATGCAAGGCAGCAGGCCCGGCAGACGTGGTGCTTCTCCAGCACGGAGAAGGTGCTGAGAGTTCTACGTCTGAACCCACAAGCAGCAAGAAGGAGGAGACTCTGGGAATGGGCTTTTTGAAACCTCAAGACCTACCCCTCAGTGCTACAAGTCCTTCAACAAGGCCACCCCTCCCAATCCTTTCAAATAGTGCCACTCCCTTGTGATCAAGTACTTAAATACACAAGACTATGGGGACCATTCTCATTCATATCACCATAGATATAAAGCCAGGGAGTGATAAAAGCAGACTTGAACTTGACAGAGATCATTCTAGAATTTAGGTTCTAGAATGGACACACAGGATGTGTCCTAGGGCGACAGAAGATGGCGTGCAGAACCTGAGCTAGCAATCGGTGCTGCAGGGAAACAAGGGAGACTCTTCAGACGGCATCGTCAGGATTTGGTAGCTGACCTGAGGTGTAAGGCACTGGCAGAATGTCAGGTCTCCAGCTGCACCCCGTGTCACGAGTGTTGGGAACTGAGGAGGAGATGAAGAGGAACGGGAGCCTGAGAGGAGATCTCCTGGCCCCAGCAACATTGTGAGGATCAGTTGATGCCTCAGGGAGGTGTCCAGGAAACAGACAATTGTATGGCTCATTAGAACAGGAGAGGGGGACTCAGTTACAGAATTGGAGGTGTGAGGCCGAACAGCTTGAAGGCTGGTAAGGAGGCCTTACCATCCTAAGCAGTGATCTTAGGAGGGGAGACTGAGAAGAGGTTGTGGAGAAAGGGGGGAACCATGGACTGATGCAAGGGCATGGAAGGTTGGTGCTCTAGGCAGAACATGGTCAACGGTTTCAAAGGCCAAGGTGAGGTCAAGGAACATGCATATTGGCAAAGATTCATAGAACCTGGCCACCTTTGAGTCCTTACCTGAGCTCTTTATCATGAGAGAAAGGGAAAATTGGTAATTGTTATGGTTAAGACTGTCAATATGGCAGGATCTAGAATCACCTAGCAGATAGACCTCTGGGCATATCTGTGAGGGAGTTTGTAGAGAGAGTTAGCTGAGGTGGGAAGACCCACCCTAAATTTGGGCAGCATCACTTCATGGGCAAGGGCCCTATAGTGGGTAAAAAGAAGAGAGGGAGAGGCGCAGACATTCATCTGTCTCTGCTGCCTGACTACAGGCGCAGCGTGGCCCGCCATCTCACGCTGCTGCTGTGACTTCCCCGTCAGCCCCTCAGCTGCCTTGGTCGGGCATTTTGTCATAGCAACAGGAAAAGAAACACATGCATAAATCATTTCGTAATACTGAGTTAACTTAAGACTCTTACAGCCCACAGCATTGAACACTAGATTTATTATGAGTTCAAGGGCAAGGCACTGTTTGTATGGACTATGTAAACAACTTAAGTCTGGAGTATTCCAGGACTCTCTGGCTGGCCTTGCTGGCTCAAAAGTCTGGAGTCCGACAGCAGCACAATTAGGGCGCCTACTCAGTAGGGCGGAGCATGCGCACAGGCTTCTCTTCTTCCATTGCTTTGTTCCATCTACATCCCCGCCACTGGACGGTACTACCCACCTTCAGGGCAGGTCTTTCCCCTGGATTCACTGGCCCACGTGCCAATTCTCTTTGGAAACACCCTCGCGGCCATGCCCCGAAGTATGATTTGCAAATTTTCTGGGCAACCTTTAACCCAGTCAGGTGGACATCCAAGATTCAGCACCAGAGAGTACTCAGACGGTGGAGCCCAGAGGACTCAGCGACAGTTACGGTGGAGACAGGAGATGTACAGAGACGCGAAAGGATCATGTGAGTAGTAATCTTATCAGGTAAACAGGTCCAAGTCTCTCAGCACCAAGCAAAAGTCATTATGTCTCTGATTTTCTTCCTCCTTGACTATGAGGCATGAACTCAAGCATCCTGGGACAGCTAGCCAGGTTTTCTTTAACATCCTCTAAAGTAGGAAACCCACATTGGTACCTTCTGACTAGAACTGGATTCCTTTTTCTTTTTTTAGCACCATTATAATCACCCAGGAATCTCTGTAGAGGTAACTGTGGTGATTTGAATTTTTTCACAGTTCTCGAGAATCGTGCCTTTGGGTTTTTAAATTGAGATTCTACCTTGTGACATGCGTGTATTATATATACATGTGAGCGCGAGCGCTTGCATGTTTGTGTGTGCACACATGTCTGCGTGGAGAGGCAGGCATTCTGTGTGTGCACAGCTGTGGGTACCAGAGGTGAGGCACTGGGTGTCTTCCTCAATCACTGTCTGCCAGCTTGCCAATCCAGCCAGCCTGGCAGGTCAGTGAGCTGCAGGAATTGACCTGCCTCCTATCCAGGGCCTGGTGGGTACAGATGGGTACTGCTGCACCCAGATCCTGCAGAGGTGCTGGGCTCGAACTCAGCTCACGATGTTTACGTGGCAAGAGTAGTACTGACTGAGCCATCTTCCCAGTTCCCAAAGTTCTACTTTTTAATAATAATAGCAATAGCAATAAATCCTATTGTTTTAAACATTTTCTTTTCTCCATTTCTTTCTTTCCTCCTCTCCTGCTTCCCTTCCTCACCCCTGCCCTCCCCGCACTCAGAACTGAACCTAGGGCCTCATACAGGGTGATAAGCACTTTGGGGGGGTTCTATTCACTTTTAAAAGCAGGGCTTCCCTAGGCTGGCCTTGAACTCACGCTGTAGCCTTGAACTTTTAATCCTCCTATGACAAGCTCCTGAGTAGTGGCCACTGGGCCCTGATTATTTTTTAAATGTGCTTAATATCTATTCAAACGTATTCATTAACACTATTTTAGATTATGATATGATATTCTACAAGGATATTTCATGTTAAAAGGTGAAGCTGTGGGCGTAGCAAATGGCAACAGGCCAAAGCTAAAGGTGGCTGCTACCGTGAAAACTGACCAAGTGTATCTGCCAAGGACCCTGTCCTCCTGCCCAGCCTGCCCACCCAAGCTCACCGCAAGAAATACTCCTCTCATATTTCCCCCACAAGCTGCTGCCATCTTTGGTGTTGACCCCATGAGTTAAGTGAAATGCAAGCATCCTAAGAAGATCAAATGTTCACCAGTGGGAAGCCTCAGAAAGCCTGCCATTCAAGAGTGAGAGAAGCATGCCTGTGCAAGGTCACAGGATTGATGACGTCCTACCTGATAAGGTACAGTGATCAGGGGCCCGACTGGCCCTGCAAGAGTCAGACTGGACAAGAGTCCAGATTCTGCAAGAGTTTATGGGGCCAGCTCAGTGTCCGCATCTATGAAAAGGGCACATAAACCTCTGAGTACTGAGGGACAAAGAAGCAAAGCACCTGAAGCTGGGCCTGCCGTGGTGACACAGCAGGTAAGTGGCTGGTAAACAGCACCTACTGTCACTCCCCTATGACCAGGCTGCTGTCACCATTCTTTCGCAGAACTTGGGATCGCAGGCGGACCCTGCATCATGATTCTTCTCTGTCCTCTCTCTCCTCTCCTTTTCTCTTCTCTCTTCTTTCTCTCCTCTCTCACTGTCCTCTCCTCTCCCCTCTCTCCCCCTCCTCTCTCTCTTCTTCCCCACCCTCATCACTGTGGTATGTGTGTGCTTGTGTGTGTGTCTGCATACATTGTCACCCGTGTGTGCACATGTGGAGGCCAGAAGTTGATATCTGTTAGCTTCTTCTATGTCTCTTCACCTTGCCCTTTGACACAGGTCTCCCACTGAGCCTGGAGCTCCTCTGTCCGCTAGACTGCCTGGCCCATGAGCCCCAGGGGTCTGCCTGTCTCTACATCAGCACTTTAACCCTTCCCCCAAGCGTCTCCCAGACCTGTTATTATTCTTCTAGATTCTGATTTCTCTACTGACTCAACTGAAAACAACACAATAAACTACAATAGGGAGAAATGCAATGGATTCTGACCGCTGCCTGGCCTACCTCAACCCTACTGTATCCGCCTAAGAGGATTCAGTTCCCAGTATTCCTACAAAGATCTTTTTGGGGTTCAGTTTGAGGTCTCAGACCCTAATGCAGGACTTATAGCTGAAGCCCCTCACACGTTCCTGTAAGCAAACCCAATTAAACTCACTGAACCAAGAAAGGGAGCTAAAAACATGAAAGCAAAAGGGAGTCATTTGGGAAGAGGAAGGGGTTTAGTGGGAGGGGACAAGAGAGGTGATGGGGGTGTGATCAAAGTGGGCTTTACACATATAAAAACATCACAGTGAAGCCCAGGAGTAATTACTGTAAATAATTATTATATACTCACAAAAATTTGAAAGTAGCTTCAGGTGAACCTATTTCAAAGTTTATTAACAATCGCAGGGCTGGGGAGACAGTTTGAGGGGGAGCTTAGGGTCTGATGTAGAGACAGGCAGACCCCTGGGGCTCATGCACCGGGCAATCTAGCCGAAAGAGGCGCTCCACGATCAGTGAGAGACCTGTGCCAAAGGACAAGGTGGAGAAAGACGCTAGCAGACACCAGCTTCTGGCTGCCACATATGCGCACACAGGTGGCAGCCCCTGCACATGCATGCAAACACATTAACAGACGCTGTATGCGGTGGGCCATACCTGTTATTCCAGCACTGCAGAAGGTGAGGCAGGAGGATTGCTGAAAGTTCCAACCCAGCCGCATCTACATAGAGAGATCCTGTCTCAAAAATATATCCCTCCCGATACACTTATATTTGTAATGAGGCAGAGAACTCTACTCAAGATGTGGGCCATTGCATGGCGCTTATTTGTCTTCCACTGTGGGAAAAGAGCTGCCCGTTAACAAATATTTTGCTCGAGTGTCTTTAAATTGCACTTGCAGGGTTTACCAGCATCTTTTATGTGAAGCAAGCACATCTCCATTCAAAAAAAACTAAAGCCACCGTTCACATGACAAGGGGGGAATGTTTTCCTTCCCCCTTTCATTAAAAAGGCCATAAACATAACAAAAAATAATGAAAGAAAAATAAAAGGAGCCATCGCACTGGGCGGGGGAGGGGTAGGGCAGCTGCAGGGAATGCCTGCAGGGTGCCAGAAATCCTTTCTCTTATTTTCTCATAACTTTTATTTGCTGGACCAAGGACGTCGACAGTTCTGGCAATGGTGTTTCTGGTTTTCTGTCCTGCCTACACTGTGGGTGGGACTGTGTGGGGCAGGTGGCCCATCCTATCTTTGTAGCCCAGAGTCCTTCCCAGAATGACTGCACATGTCTTCACGTTTCTCAGAGTCTTCAAATGCTCCATGCCTCTCTTAATCATTTATTTCTCAGGGTGGTTTGCTTGGGGTTGAACTGCCCATTTGTCTATGCAACCTGTAACAAGATGACCTCAATTCTACGAAAGACAGTTGTGGGGGAGGGAGGGAAATGTGGCGCCTGGCTCCTTTCTGAAAACATGTATCTGCACTTACAGGAAAAACCCTCAGGAGATGCAACCCTGGTTGTTGGAGAACAAGTGTGCTCCCGCCCCCATGTACTGTCATCTCCCTTCAAACACAGTCTTCTTCAGGTTTCTGTGTTTTTCAAACATAATTATTATTTCCCAAAGAATTGTGTACATTTACAATGTATTTTGATCATTGTTTTCTCTTTTTAAAAGACAGAGCCTCCTGACTCTCACGATTTTGAGATCGTGCCGTTCTCCTGAAGAGTGGTGATGTTTGGGTGGCACAACCGCCACTTTAAAGCATCGCCAATGTTTCATGAGTGAGAAGACAAAGGACCAGCCAGGACCATGTTTTATAATAAGTATCGTAGTTCAAAGGGAAATTTAGGGTGTTATTAGGAAGAATAAAAACAAAACAAGTCACTTTCTGGCAACACAGTCTGGTGAGATGACTCCATGGTAACAGTGCTTGCTGCCAAGCCTGCAGACCCAAGTTCCATTCCCAGCATCCACATGGTAGGAGGGAGCCGACCTTGGAAGAGGTCCTCTGACCTCCACAGACACATGGAGTGTATTACGGTTGCCGTGGGCACCTGAGCACAACCCCCAACAAACATATGTAATAAAGAAAAAAAATCTACCTTTATAACTGTGCATCATAGACAGATGCACTGTGGAGGAGTCTATACCTAGGTCACTCACTGTTTTCTTCTAAGCCTATGTTTTCTGAAACTCTGATACATGATATAATAATTTCACTGCTGGAAATTGTGTGCACTATTTTGAGATGTACCTGGAGACCGGCTTGGTTGGGCTGTGCAAATGTGGGCTGGGGGCAGGGCCGTATATGCTAATGCAGACTTTCAGGTTCCATTGTGTCAGCCCCACATCGTGGCTAATGAAACGCGATCTGCTGCCATTCTGGATTAAGAAATGTCAAGTCATGCAAAAATGCTCTCTCAGAAGATGCCATTTATTAAATTTATCTAGATGTTTACCTAAATTTGGTGCTGCATTGTAGGCAGATAAAGAAATGGGGACTCTGTCCAGAAATGGCAGTAAGGGAAGACTCTTATATGAAGTTATAGCCTAATGTAGCTCAGTAGTAGAGTGCTTGCCTAGTGTGCATGAAACCGTGGCTTCAGTTTCCAGCGCCTCATAAACCAGGTGTGGTTTACACTGTAGTCCCAGAAAATAGAAGGAAAGGCATAAAAGTCAAGTTCAAGGTTTGCCTTGGTCACATTGCAAGTTGAAGGCTAGCCTGGGTTGTTTGATACCTTAGCTTTAAAAAAAAAAAAAAAAGGAAGGAAGGAAGGAAAGAAGGAAAGAAACAAGTTATAACATCAATTCTTTGTCTTCTGTGGCCTTTAGAACTTCCCAGGATGTGTGCTATAAATGTATATTGTCTGTTCTTCCTCAGGGTTCTGACATCATCGCAGGGTTTAGGTAGGGTCCAGAAATCTAATAAGAACCCCGAAGCCAGGCATGTTAGAGCCTGTCTGCAGTCCGAGTAATCTGGAGGTGAAGACTGGGGACCAGGGTCATCCTCAGCTATGCAGTGAGTTTGAGGCCAGCTGGACTATAGAAGACACTATCTCAAAGCAAACAACAAATGGTCTAACCTGCCTGAGTGTGTCTGATGTCACCTGCTCAGAGAAGTGTATTATAGTTCTTGTGGGCTCTATGGACCAGGAAGCTGTGCTGGAGCAACAGGAGAGACTTCCACATTGGCACACTTTCCCTCTAGCCCAGCGGTTCTCAACCTTCCTAACGCTGCGGCCCTTTAATACAGTTCCTCATGTTGTAACCCCAACCATAAAATTATTTTGTTGCTACTCATAACTGTAATTTTGCTACTGCTATTAATTGTAACGTAAATACCTGATATGCAGGATATCTAATATGTGACCCCTGTGAAAGGGTTGTTCTAGCCCCAAAGGAGTCACAAAGGGGTCATGACCCACAGGTCACTTATTCTGCTGCCTGTTCATCTCCCTCCAGGGACTTCAGGTCAGCTCCCAGCACACACTCTGAGATCACTGACCAAACTCCACATGAAGTTTCCCTTCCTTTCTCCCTGCCCTCTATCTGCATGAAATGTAGGGATTTTGAGCATCATGTATAATGAGGGGCAGCCATATACCTAGTGAATCTCCCATGGTGGGGAATTGTGGGACCCAGCCATGACAAGCCCAGTAGAGGCCTGAGTCTCCGCAGTTCACCCTGGTTCCAAGAATGACCACAAACTGAGACTACTCAGGCACCACCTAAGAACAGACCATCCAAAGGAAATTCCTAACGTTCCAACCATTGTAGATAGGATCACCTGCCAGTACACACCCATCACTTTTCACCAGGACACCCCTAGACAAATGTCAGCCAATCAGGGGTCCTGAACTTTATAAATATCTCACCCCCAACTTTGCTACTACAAAACCCAACCCCAACTGAGCTTGGGGCTCTCTAACCAATATGATGGCCACATGGGGAGGAGTCCGAGTTTGCAAACTTGTGTAGAATAAAGGCTCTTTGCTTTTAGATACAGGACTCGGTCTCCAGTTGGTTTTGGGGGGACTCTGTGATCTGGGCATAGCATTATTACAACAGCCAATATTTCTCTGGCTTTCATAGCCATGGGTTCTATCTAACAAGAAGTCTAGGAAATTTGGGCTATTCACTATCTGGGCAAAATCTCAGCTCCTAAATTTCCAGGTGCTCTGGCAGTGCAGGGTGGGAGGTAATGTAGGTTGACTTGCCTGGCTTGGCAGGCCTCCCTGCAAAATCAGCTCTGTCTTAGGAATGGCCAGGATTTCCTCTGCAGACTTAAGCAGAAGCCGATGAGGACGGGACTGACCACAAAAGGCATCCAGAGTGCCAACTTCCTGTATCCCAGCTTTGCTGCTTGGGTACATAGGACTGAACTGGAAGAAAATAAGCCAGCAGCACTGCCTGACCCTAGTGGATAGAAATCTGAATCACAGAAGCTGCGTTTGCAGTGGGAGCATTTCTGCCTAAGGAAGGCTCCTCCCACAGCAGAGGATTGACGTGGGCCACACCTGGAAGAATTAGGAGCAGAGATCACTTGTGCTTTTCCACCTTCAGGTCTGTTGCAGTGGGACTGAGGCTGGGGCCAGCAGGCCAGCAGTAGCAATAAGGAAGCAACAAGATAGGCTGAATGAATCAAACTTGGCCAGAAGCTGCCCTGGGTTCTGCCTCTCAGCTGAGTGATCTGAGACAAGTCGTATCTTTCCGGGTTTTTTGAGACTGGTCTCGTGTACCTCACGAGTGTTGAACTTTCTATATAACCAAGGATGACTTTGAACTCTTGATCCACTTGCTTCTGCCTCCTAAGAGCTGGGATTACAGATGTGTGCAAAGCACACCTCATTTTGTGGTACTTGGAATCAAACCCAGAGCTTTGTACATACTAGGCAAGTACTGTACCAACACCCCCAGGCCTCAAGTGAACTGGTTAGGCAGAGCATACAACCTGTAAAATGCAAACAGTACCATCCAGTCTGAGGCTGGCTAGGGCCATGCATTACTATTATAACTAGTCCTCTTGGAAACAGTAGGAAGTTCAGCTTGGTTTGGGATATACAGACTTTGCTACCAAGGTCCAAACAGAAATACTAGGAGAACTTTTTCTGTATGTTGTTTTGCCACCAAATTAAAAAGTCCATACTTGACTAATACTTACAGCACAAAGGATGTTTCTACAGTCAGGTTCCACAAAGCTTTTAGTATTCTCTATTAGAATAATTTTAAATGGTAAAGCTTAATGTGGTAAAGTAAAGCAAATGATTAACTTTATTCTAACACCAGAGGAATTGCAAAGGAACATGCCAAAACATGATTTAAATTTTGGTTTGTGGCTGACAAGATGTTTAGCAGGCAAGAGCACTGGCTACTCATGCATGGAACTCAGATTCTGTCCCCAGCACCCATGTGACAGTTCACAACTTTGGAACTTCAGTTCTGAGGATCCCAAGCCCTCTCTGGCTGCCACAGATATGTTATGCACGTCCTCCATAGACATACATGCAGGCAAAACACCCATACACATAAAATAAAAAATGTATAAATGTGAGAGTCAGATATGGTGAGGCACAGAGTATAATTCCAGCATACAGGAGACAGGGATTACCAAGACTTTGAGGTCATCCTAGGCTACATAGTGAGTTCCAGTTAGCTTGGGCTACAAAGAGAGACCTCCTCTCAAAACTAAACAAACAAAGCTATTATTTTGAAGTTTGAATTTGAGGTTAGTTATTTTAATACCCATTTTACTAGAAGGAAAAACCCACTCTGCGCTTACACCCGGCAGGACAGAGTGGGCACATGCCTTTTCTATAAGTAAGAATCTGACTTTTCTCAAATTTATTGATGCAAACTAGACTAGATAAGTAATGCTGCCTAAATTTAGAATGTACAATACGGTGTGTCGGCAAATTTTTTCCACAGTCAGATTATCGAGTCTGTCGTCAGTCAGCTCACGTGTCACCTTGTCTGTCTGTATGAAGGCATTTGCATGATGAGAACACTGGAGACTACTGCTTAAGGGACTTAGGGAGGCGGCCCAGTGGGTAAGACCACTTGCTGTGCAAACCTGGGGACATGGCACCCACATAAAAATTGGGTGGAAGCAAGCAGATCCTAAGATTTCACTGGTTGGCCAGCCTAACCCAATACGTGAGAGATCCTGCGTCACAGGAATAGAGGGAGAGCAATAGAGAGAGACACAGGGGAGAGCAGTAGAGAGAGACACGGGGGAGAGCAATAGAGAGAGACACAGGGGAGAGCAATAGAGAGAGACACAGGGGAGAGCAATAGAGAGAGACACAGGGGAGAGCAATAGAGAGAGACACAGGGGAGAGCAATAGAGAGAGACATGGGGAGAGCAATAGAGACACAGGAGAGAGCAATAGAGACACAGGGGAGAGCAATAGAGA
>PVIU01013015.1:0-57675 GCA_004026605.1 Ondatra zibethicus | reverse complement strand
GGAGTGCATTCAAAAAGACTCGGTTCTCAAAAAGTTAATATATGCAGAAGAGATAGGTCCTGGTGTCATTGTTTGTGGGTTCTCCATCTGCCAACTTTCGCCACCACATTCAGAGAGTCTGGTTTGATCATATGCTCATTCAGTCCCAGGCCAGGTGGATTGGTGTGCTCCCATTAGTTCAGGCACACTGTCTCAGTAGCCTAGGGCTTAGGCAGTGTGAGAGAGGTTGCTTAACCCTGGGGCAAAAACTCCTTGGGACATTCCTGCAGCTCAAATAGAATCACTGTTTGAAATCCCAGCAGCGGCTTTTGCAGCTTTGGACGCAGCATAGGAAGGGTTGACCAGCAGCTGTGTCATAACCCCTCCATCGGGTGGGAGCTGCGATCCCCAGCGGAATGGCAGGTAGACACCGGAGGGCTAGCCACATTGTTTGCTAGCTGCTGAAAGCTTCTGGGTTTCTATTCCCTGTACCTGGACTTCGGATTTCTTGCTTTGTGTATGGAATTA
This sequence comes from Ondatra zibethicus, assembly GCA_004026605.1. Classification (NCBI taxonomy): domain Eukaryota; kingdom Metazoa; phylum Chordata; class Mammalia; order Rodentia; family Cricetidae; genus Ondatra; species Ondatra zibethicus. The sequence continues at coordinate 57,168 of PVIU01013015.1, read as the reverse complement.
ATTTCGCTACATTTAACTTCTTGAGACTCATTTTTCACCCAGTTTCTTAACAAGTATTAGGGCTGATTTTACCAGAGGATCTATCCTGACACCTTTCCATTGATTCCAGTCGCGACTCCGAAACAGCGCCATCTACTGGTTAACAGGTAAAATGGCAGGTTTTATTATTAATGGGAATCTAGCTATGATTTTTACTGCCAATATGGGAAGAAATCACATGAGGCCTCTATGACCTTGGAGGTACCTCAATTTACTGGTTATTAGGTCTCAGTTTTCTATTCCATATTATATCATTATGGAAGTATATGGCATTAATTGATAGGATTAATATGATAGGCAAAATTGACTCCTTATCTAAGGGTACGAGAAACTGACCTGAAAGGGTCCAGGCTCTTGAATTTGATTTTCAGAAGTTATCCCAGAGTTTTGATGAGGTAACAGACAGAATATACCTCTAGGATGGCAACTTACATGATATCTGGGGGTAGTTCAAGGAGGAGATGTTATCTTTGAAACATTCAGACCTTGGAATCACAGGTGCAGAATGGGAACCAGAAAATTGAGGCTGTAGGGAAATCACTAGAAACCTTTGCAGGTCAGGAGATTCAGGCCTTACATGAGACAGTGATTGAGATTTGAAATGATTGAAATTACCGGAGATGATGAACCAGGTGAGAAGAAACAAGGGCAGGATACAATGCCACCACTAGCTGTTAAAACTGGTTTACCCAGGGTTTTAGTGACATAGCTTGTAATTTATTCTGACAAAGTGGCAAATTCTAAAGGCTCAAAGGGAGCCAAAGAAGCTAGATGGACGCCAGTAGGAATAAATGACCTAAAGGAAATTACGAAAGCCATTGTTAATTATGGCTTGCACTCTACCTTTGTTAAGGAAATGAGAAGAACTTGGGCTTCTAATGACAGGGCTATACCCATGGTTTCTCCCAATTGGCATTAGTGGTGTTAGAAGATGTACCTTCCTTGATGTTTGGAATTTATTTCAGAGAAGAATCCAAACATATGGAACAACAATGAAGGTCAAAAGGTGTGGAGGTTTCCCAGGATCAAATTCTTGGCATAGGAGTTTATGCTGATCCACAGGTCCAAGCTATTTATGATGAAGAAGTATTGTCCCTATGCCACAAAGCAGCTTTGAAAGCCTGGGATAGGATACCTGAACTCAGAAAAAGGGTAGAGTCATATACCAGGGTTAGGCAGGAACAGGGAGAACCCTATACTGCCTTTTTGCAAAGATTAATTAAGACTCTGAACATAGGAGTAACAGAACCAGAAGCTAGACAACTAATTCTTGAATCGCTGGCTTTTGAAAATGCAAACTTAGACTGCAAGAAGATAATTGGTCCTTTAAGGTCTAGATCAGCACCTATGGATGAATGGATCCAGCATACCTTGAATTTTCAGAACTTTAATTATGATGAAGAATCTTGGGTAGGAGAAGTGATTTCCAAAGCTATGAGGGGACATCAACCTGCCAAATGTTTTAATTGTGGTAAATTAGGAAACCTAAAAAGGGATTGCAGGCAAGGAATTTCTAGGAATAACACTTCATCTGGAAATGGCAGGAATAGGAAACCTCAGCCTTCAGGTATATGTAGGAGGTATGGTAACAGACTACATTGGACCAATGAATCCAGATCAACAACAGACAGACAAGGCAACCCAATACCATCGGGAAACTCCCTAAGGGGCCTCTTGCAGGCCCCCAAACCAAAAGTGGCCCAGTCATTACCAGTAACCATGGAGGACATGTCACACCAGGAAAATTAAAAACTCTAGAAGCTTCTGTGAAAGACCATAAGGTTCTTAATGATGGCTCAAATTTGGAGGATAAGTCAGAAATTCAATTAGGAAATAAGAAGCGTATATTTTGGCAAACTTCTATAAATGATCAGAGACTAAAACTGAGAGTATGTATAAATGTCATTGTGATTGTTGGCTTGATAGACACAGGAGTAGGTGTAAGTATCATCACTCCAGAATCTTGGCATCCAAATTGGCCTCTTCAAGAGGCAGATATTCAATTACTAGGAATTAGAACCATATCTCGAGTTAAACAAAGCATGAGATGGGTTAACTGTATTGGGCCAGAAGGTCAAAGAGGAAAGCTAAGGCCATATATATCTGATATTGCAATAAATTTATGGGACCATGATCTGATACAGCAATGGAATACCCAGATTAACATTCCTGCAGTCCCAGAAACTCAAAATTATGGGAAGGATGTAATAAGGTACTATGCAGGAAGGTCACCAGCCATTCAGGTTGTACAGGAACATAAAGCAACTAACAACCGTTTAGAGGTACCAACAGCCCTACCTTTAAAATGGCTAACTGAGAAGCCAATATGGATTAAGCAATGGTCTCTAGCTGAAGATAAATTGCAGGCTTTAGAACAACTGGTACAGGAGCAATTAGATGCTTGGCATATTGGGGCATCAACTAGCCCTTGGAATTCTCCTGTGTTTGTTGTAAAAAAGAAATCTGGTAAATGGAGAATGGTGACAGATCTAAGAACTGTCAACAAGGTAATTAAACCTATGGGCCCTCTACAGTCTGGAATTCCTATGCCTTCTCTGTTACCCAAAGGATGGCCTCTTATAGTTATTGATTTAAAGAATTGCTTCTTTACTATACCTTTACAAGAGAAGGATAGAGAAAAATTTGCCTTCACAGTGCCTACATATACTAACTCTCAGCCTACTAGGAGATACCAGTGGACTGTCCTCCCACAGGGAATGCTCAATAATTCCAGCCTGTGTCAATACTTTGTAAGTCAGCCATTAGAAATAATACGTAATCAATTCCCTAAGTCTATAATTTACCATTACATGGATGGCATTTTGCTATCTGATTCAAATATAGATACTTTAGAAAAAATGTTTGAGGAAGTAAATATAATTTTGTCTAAATGGGGATTATAAATTGCTCCTGATAAGATTCAAAGAGGAGATTCTGTTAATTACCTAGGTTACAGAATAGGTTTACAGAAAATTAGGACACAAAAAGCACAAATTAGGAGAGACTGGTTACGGACTCTTAATGACATTCAAAGATTGTTAGGAGACATTTCCAGTCTACAACCAGCTTTTGGGATAATACCTGATTAAATAATTCATTTAAACAAAACCTTAGATGGTGATAAAGATTTGAATAGTCCCAGAGAATTAACAGCTGAAGCAAAAAAGGAACTGACAATGATTGAGGAAAAACTACAGGAGGCACATGTGGATAGGGTGAATCCAAATCTTAGTTGTATTCTAGTCATATTGCCTTCCAGAATTTCTCCTACAGGAATTTTAATGCAGAGAGAAGAGATTATTTTTTCAATGGATCTTTTTACCACACAAACCAAGTAAAAAATTAACAATTTATGTGGAAAAGGTCTCTGAATTAATTATAAAAGGTAAACTGAGGCTTCATCAACTAGCAGGTATATAGACCCAGCAGAAATTATAGTGCCTTTTACTACTGATGAAATAAAAAAGTTATGGGAAGACAATGAACCATGGCAAAGAGCTTGTGCTAATTTTTTGGGAGAAATTAATAGCAACTATTCCAAAAGTGATAGACTTAACCTCATACAAAGATCTTCTTGGATTCTTCCTCGAGTAGTACTTTATTCTCCAATAACTGGAGCCCGAACATTTTATACTGATGCTAATAAATCAGGGAAGGCAGTTTACAAATCAGGTGAATTGAGTAAGGTGGAACAAAGCCCTTATACTTCTGTCCAGAAGGCAGAATTATATGCCATTCTTATGGTGCTAAGGGATCTTAAAGAGCCTCTTAATATGGTCACTGATTCACAATATGCAGAAATAGTTATCTTGCATATTGAAACCAATGAATTTATACCAGATGATGCAGAATTGACTTCATTGTTTATCCAAGTACAAGACATAATCAGGAATAGGCTTTGTCCTATGTACATAACACACATCCGATCCCATACAGGTCTGCCAGGTCCTCTAGCACAGGGTAATGCAGAAATTGATCAATTATTGATTGGAAGCATGGTGCAGGCCTCAGAATTTCCTTAAAAAACACCATGTCAATAGCAAAGGTTTAAAGAAAGAGTTTTTCATTACATGGCAACAAGCCAAGGAGATTATAAAGCGATATCCTACTTGCTCTTTATATAACACCACTACCTGCAGGGACCAACGCGAAGGGTACTCAAAGGAATGAAATCTGGCAGATGGATGTGTTCCACTTTGCAGAATTTGGAAAATTAAAATATGTACATTACACCATTGACACTTATTCAGGCTTTCAATGGGCAACTGCTTTAAGCTCAGAAAAAGCTGATTCAGTAATCACATATTTATTAGAAGTTATGGCCATCATGGGCATACCTGCACAAATAAAAACAGATAATGGTTCAGCTTATGTCTCTAGGGAAATGAAACGGTTTTTTGCTTATTATAATATTAAGCATGTTACAGGTATACCATAAAATCCTATAGGTCAGGCAGTCATAGAAAGATTAAATCGAACTATAAAAGATATGTTAAACAAACAGAAAGGGGTGGAAATGCCGCCAGAAATAGATTACATAATGACTTATTAACCTTGAATTTTCTTAACACTAATGAGAAAGGAACAACAGCAGCAGAAAGACATTGGATGATGGAAAAATCTGCTGAACTAAATCAACCAGTTTATTTCAAGGATGTGCTGACCTCTCAATGGAAGCCAGGAGATGTGCTACATTGGGGCAGGGGTTTTGCTCTTGTTTCCACAGGACAATAAAAATTGTGGATACCATCAAAATTAATAAAGGTTCGGTTTAAGAGGAGAAACCTCTTGGAAAGGAGAAATGACAACTCATCCACAATGATGATAATCATACAGGTGGTAAGAAAAACTTATAGGATGGGGGCAGGGTTCTGTTCTTATCCCCACAGGAAAATACTCATCTTCGAAAAATTCAAGGAACCCTGGATATTTGAATACTGACAGATGGAAAAAATTACTACTGTAAATGGATCATCAAGAAAATCGAATAGGTTTTGTAAGTAATAATAAAATACACATATTTTTTGTTTATTAATATTCATAAGTATATAGAGCTGGTTTTGGAAATGGACTCTGGCTCAGTCCCTCTCTAATTCCAAGCCTGTTGTTAAGAGAAAAACCCAGAGTTTCTGGAGCTTCTGTCTCATTTCAAGAGACATGATATGGGACAGAAAGAAAAACGAATTTAGAAAACATCTTTGCTTTTTTTCATGTCTATCATACATTTCATTGAATATATGTATAATTAATGTTTAAGTTTTCCACAATGAACAATGAATTTTCCTGCAGTAATCTTTGAAGTTTCCAGGAAGAAGATGGGGCCCCATAACAACAACTCCACCTGGTTAATATGATGTCATGATACTGATAGCGCTACTACAAGACCTGTTTTGGGTACCAGCTGCACAAGACAGTTCCAACTTGGTTAGCTGAAATGGTGCACATCTTTTACAACATTCTGGCCAGACCTCCACAAAATACTTAGAGACTTCTTGCAATTTTACCAGACATTCATCTTGAAATTTAATCATCATTTTACTTTTGCAGGATCCCCCAGAAAGAACGTCACCCCATGATAGCTGGAAGTAATTCTAGAGGACAACGTCCCCTCTCCCAGCACAGTTTGTCCCTGGGTTTAGAGACATCATTTAGGGGTTGATTATAATTAGTATATGGTTGAGGGCTGGGGGAGGAATTTTATAGGGTCAGTGATCTTTTAAAAAAAAGGAAAAGGGAATGATGGTATAATAGATTGCTATTTGTGAGTTATTGTTTACAGATAATTACATTGTCATAGATTCTTGTATATGGATATAAAGTTAAATTAAATATTGTATGCATGCATGCTTCTACTTCTGTTTAAAACATTTTTATGTATTGATATATATATATATATTTACCATATTGCAGTGTACATTTCTACCTCTGATTAAGATACTTATATATTATGTATTGATATATATATATATATTGCATTGCATACTTGTACATTGTTTACATTTGGAGGGTCATTGTCCTCATTTATTGCACAGTTGTTTATTCTCTTAGTCTTAAATTTAGATAGGTATTAAAAATTTTAGATCAATAGTCATCTATGTTTGCCATATTTATAGTTAGACTAATCAGGTTCTTTAGATACATAGAGATTATATTCTGCATAAATAATCTTCAACCTCTTCAAAGAGCTGTAGAAAATGGCATTTAATCTAACCTAGAGTTCTGTGGTAGTGAGTCACAATCGCTCCTGGCAACACCAATCTATTCCCGAGAGATTGTTGAGCGCCAAAGACACTCCATTTGGAGCTTGTTTTCTTCTTGGCAAAACCGGCCTCTGGGCAAGGAACTGCCCATACCTCAACTACTGTCAAAATACATCGTATCCAGAAATGGATAAGCAGAATTGTCAAATCTTGCCAAGACAGCGTAAGACGGTTCTGAAAAATTTCTTGCCTTTAAAAATAATCTGTCAGTAATTCTAGGCCTTAGCCAAAGTTGGTTGCTTCAACACTGCAAACGTGACTTTGGATGATTGCCCAGGTAGCCAGTTGTCTCTGTGATTTGTTGCATATTTTGGAAGTTGTTTGATTGCACTTCCTAATTACTCAGGTAATGTTATTTCCCTTCTCAGATCTTCAATGGGGTTGAAGACTAGATAACATGACTTGGCCAAGTTATTTATTATACAAGACTTAAGCTAGTTAGAATAGTATATTTGTTCTTATTGTATATAGTTTTGTGGTAGGTTTAGAACTCTCTTACTTAAACAAAAGGGGGAGGTGCTGCGGGAGCACTTTAGGCTCCTTCAGCCGATAGCCTTTAAGATACCTGCCCACTGGGACATGGTCTATTTCATTTTAAAAAAGTGACAGCAGCCCTCCGGTTTTCTCTCTTGCTTCTGGCTCCCGTTCCGACTGCTAGACTCTCTGTTTCCTGTTTGCTACGAGAGGACTGTGATGTAGGACAGTGTTCTGTAAGTTTTTCCATTCCAATAAATAACCCCTTTTAATCCAAACTGGTGTGGGATTGTTTTGTGGCTGTAATCTATGATTGTTAGATGCTTTTTGGAATTCACTATATTGTTTGGGTTAAGAAAATTTCATGGTTTTTAAATTCTGAAATCATGTGTTATTTAGATTTTCTCTTTTAACCCCTCACAGTTAAATATACATTGCTACTTAAAAATAAGAGTTAAAAGGATGTGCTAGTAACATAGATCAATTGGTAGAATGGTCACCTAGAATGCACAAAGCAATAGGATCAATACCAAGAACCACTTATAAATAGGGCATGGTGTTGCAAACCTTTAATCTTAACAAGCTAATAGAGGCTCAAGTATTTAAAGTTCAGGGATGGGGCTGGAAATATGATTCAATAATCAAGATGACTTGCTGCTCTTACAAAGGACCAGAGTTCATTTCTGCACTCTCATGTTGGATAGTTCAGAGTTGTCTGAAACTGTACCACTAAGGGTTTTGACACACATTTTGGCATACAGATAGACCCATATGTGAACCAGCATAGACTCATATATAAATACATAAATTAAATAAATACATACAAAGATTGAAGTCTACCACTGTTATCCTAATAGGTATAATGTTATATTTATTGATAACTATTTATCATTATATGCATAGATTAATATATTTCTTAATATTCTGCAAAAAGGCATATGCATTCCCAGTAGATAAATGGTCATTTACAGAGTGACCCAAATCTAGTGAAGATACAATCTAAGACATTGTGCAATATCCTTTCTTAAATGTGAGATCTACATCCTTCCCATCCCCCAAAGGCTCAGGGATCATTGTAAAATAGTGCGTACAAAAGCCAGAGGCAGTAAAGAACTTCAAGGAAACACTGTCTTCTGGACATAATGTGACATGTATAAATTCGGTCACTTCAAATCCTAACATAGAGAGGAGGTGAGAATGAACTTTCACCAACAGAAGATGAGATATAGGGAATTGATAGTGGCTACAAAGATGAGAATTAGTTTTCTTTGAGTTTTGCTATGGATAAGTCTACCAACTTCCACTCTAAGGTCACATATCTAAGGGTATATCAGCAGTACAAATTGGGTTTCATTGGCTTTTAAAAAAGGAAAGGAGTTGGTGCAACAGAAGGTGGGGTGGATCTGAAAGGAACTATGGAAGAAAATAAATATGAGCAAAAATTTTTCTGGCATTCTCATAGAACTAATATACTTTTTTTTTAGAAAAGTTCATGAAAGATGTCTACATAGCAAACTTAAGAACTGCTATCAAAAGAAAAAGTCAATATGAAAATTCATCTGTATGAAAGTTCTATGGTGATATTTAAGATACACATCAGTCTGACTATAGGGCAAGGCCATTTCAGGCACACCCTCCTTTATTGCTTAGAGTCTTAGCCGGAGTTATCTTAGTGGATTACTGGGAATTTCTCTAGAGCCAGGTTTCTTGCTTACCCCATAATGTCTCCCTCAATCAAGATATCTCTTTCCTTGCTCTCATCTCTGTCTTTCCTCCATCTTGACTAGCCTGTTCCCTCAAGTTCTCAACCCCACTTCTCTCCTCTTCTTCCCCTTCCACCCACCTTTATGACCTCACCCCCATGCTCCCAATTTTGTCAGGTGATCTTTTCTATTTAATATTTCCAGGTGGATCTATATATGTTTGTCTTAGGGTTCACCATGTTATTTAGCTTCTCTAGGATCATGATTATAGCTAGTATCCACTTATGAGTAAGTACAAACCATCTTCATCTTTTTGGGTCTGAGTTACCACATTCTGGATGGTGTTTTCTCATTCCATCCATTTGCATGCAAATTTCAAGATGTCATTGTTTTTTTTTTTTATGGCTGAGTAAACTCTAATGTAAAAACACTAATGTAAAAACTCTCATGTGTAAATGTGCCATATTTTCTTTATCCATTCTTTGGTTGAAGGGCATCTAGCAACTGATAGAAATAGAGGCAGAGACTCACATCAGAGCACTGTATGGAGCTCCCAAAATCCAGTTGAAGAATGGGAGGACTGAGAATATGAGGAAAGTGGTCAAGACCATAATGGGTATACCCACTTAAGCAGTTTATCTGAGCTAATAGGAGCTCACCAACACCAGCCAGACTGGGAAGGAACAAGCATATTACCAAACTATTCCCTCTGAATGTGGTTGACAGTTGTATGGCTAGGGAAGACTGAGGGATTACTGGCAGCGGCACCAAGATTTATCCCTACTTTTTATACTGACTTTATGGAAACCTGTTCTCTTTGGCTGGATACCTTGCTCAGCCTAGTTATAGTAGGGAGGTCCTTGGACCTTCCCCAAAGTGATGTGCCTTAACCTCTATGAGAAATGGATGGGGGGTGAGGTATAATAAGTGGAGGAGGGAAGGTAGTGGAAACTTGGATTAGGTATGTATAATGTAAAAAAGATAGTTTGTTCTTTTAAATAAATAAAATAGAAACAGAACATTCATCTGTACTTCTAAAATTAAGTTTCTTAAAATACATTCTGGAGAAAGCAAGCATGGGTTAACAACTACATATTCTACCTAGTTGAAATTGAATTTTTTAATTGTAGAATGTTTGTTGCCAACCATTAAAATGTATGTTTATGTTGTAGGCACATGGATTTGTTTATTTCCATTTACAACTTTAGATTTCTTTGTTATAAGAATTATTTTGCAGTTTAGTCAAACAAATTATTCTGCAGATGTTATATCTTGCAGCAATGCTTTCTCACATGAAAGAACAAATATAAAGACAGGAAGAAAACAATGAATATATGTGTGTAATAAATATATGTGTATACATGTACATTTCCATCATTTTTGAAAAATATCTGCTATTATTAAAATTTATAGCATAAATTTCACAAAGATATTGCTATATTTAAGATTTTACTTTACAATGAGCTGAGTTTTCCTGAATTTGACAATAAGCTCCTACCATTCTGTGAATCATAGATCATTTAAGGTTTTTTTCATGAATTTTAATTAAATTTTTATTTATTATTGTAATACATATTTAAAGCTTAGAAACAGAGAAGACAATGTAGAAAATTTGACTACTAGAAAAATCATAAAAATTGTAATCCATAGAGAACAGTCGTTGTTATTTTTATTTTTTCAATAACTGTATGTATCCCTTTGAATTAAAGTCACAGAGTTACTAGTGCATTCTTATTTGAATGTCTGTGTGTGCTTTCTCCACTAAGTAGTTCAGAGAAGGTGAAGGTGAAACATTGGGAAGTCCAGTTTGGCACATCAAGTTGAAGCAGGATCAAGGCCTTTCCCCCTGTATTAGGCTGAGCAAAGTATCCCTCACTAGGGAATGGGCTACAAAAAGACTGTCCATGCACTGGGGATAAGTTCAGGTCCCAGTGCCAGTAGCTTCAGAAACTTCCCATTTCACACAACGGTCACCCATATTCAAAGACCTAGCTCAGTCCTGTTCAGGATCCTCAGCTACCCTTCCAGAGTCAGTGAGCTCTCACTAGCATGGGTCATTTCCCCATCATGGACTTGACCCCTTTGCTCATATTATCACTCATCCCTCTCTTTGACTGGTCTCTGGGAGCTCAGCTCAGTACTTGGCTGTGGATCTCTGAATATGCTTACAATAGATACTGGGTGAAGGTTCTCTGATGATAATTATACTAGTTATCAATCTTATAATAGGGAAAGGCCAGTTCAGGCAATGGCTTCACTATTGTTTGAAGTTTTAGCATGCTTACTTTTAAGAGAGCAAAGAAAGGAGTGAATAGTGGACAATGAATGGGATTTGAACCTAATTAATCAATTGGCAGCACTTATTCTCTTTAATTCATGTTTATTTATACCATTTCAAACACTTCTTTTAAAAAAAAAACTTTTATTTTCTTGCCTTTTTATAATTAGGTTGGTAGTCAAAAAATTCTTGTTATAGTGACACCATGTGGTTAATACACCTAAAAATGGATCCTACAATAATTCATTATGTTACATAGGTCTTGAATTATATTGTCTTGACTATCACCAATAAGTGTAATTCCCAATTTGTTATTAAGGACATTTGGTCTGCTTATTAAGGAGTACAAACAGATAGTACCTTGCTGAATTAAAGGCCTATTTTTCAGGAAGGCAGACTCCATTTTGTTTGCCAAAATAGTTCAGGACCTCAGTAGTTATGTCTGTCTCTAGTTTGCATTAAAATTTAAGAAACTGTAGTGCTTTTAGGATATTGATTAATTCTAATGTTTTATTTTTCTAATTTATATTATTTCAAAATTCAGGTTACCTGACTTTCACAGTCAATTCATATTAATACAATATCCAAAAATAAATATGAAAACAGCCAAGCAATATTTCCCAGATTGTTCAATAAGTTATGAAACACTATTGTGATAGAGGAATTTTCTGCATTCTTTTGTATTTGTCATGGCATAGTGCCCTCAAATAAAGCTCAGAGGGAAAGTTGTGTTTTTCATATGGACAGCAGCATGAGTAGAAACAAGCCTCTCCATTCTGAGAGACAGGATCTACTAATCTGTTATTTTCCTCTCTCTCATACTGGGAGAGTGCTTTTTTGTTTTTCCATTTGATATGTGCTAAATAATTTAGCTATAATCATTAAGCTCACTGAAAAATTTCTTCCATCCAAACTATTAAGTCTAAATTCTTGGTTGTTGACTACTGTTAAAAAAAAACAAAAACAAAAACAGTACATGTGAGTCCACCCTCCATTATCAATTCTTCACTTGCTTTGGGAAGGACATATAACTGTGTGGTTAGAAGAATTCTAGTTGTTTTCTTTCTTCATTTTATAGTTGTGTCCTAATAGATCTCACATCAAGTATATATATATATACATATATACTTGTATATATACACATATATCTCAAAAAAAGTGGGTCTTGCTGTGTCTTCTACAGTCCATCTTCTTCATGGATCAGTGATTTAGTAATCAGTGACAAAATTAACCACATCTGCTCCTAAACATCTTGAGACACATAGTCACGTATTGAATTGTTCACTGGAAAGACATAGGTTCAATTAAAGGTCAGCATGATATTATATAACTCTAAAAGTCAAAATGGCATTTCATGAAACATTATTCCTAAAATAAGTATCGGAATATAATACAACAGTGAAATAATTAAAGAGAAATTTTCTCAGCAGACACTTAAATATTTGTTTATTGAAAATCATCAAATAATAAAGAAAGTAGCTAAATATTGCTGATATTTTTAGTAAAGTTTATTGTCTTTTTCCTACCAACAAATGTTCTAAATAATGTTGAAATAATTAATACTCTTTAAAGTAGCAATTTTATGTATTATCATCGTGTTGCTCTCCTTATTTCTGTGTTCTCAGAGGCATGGCTCATAGAGGGTTCTGGACTACATCACCACACCTTTTAGCAGTCTCCAAACCCAGCACTGCTCTATCTTACTCCATCATACCCAGATCTATATGACACCAAGATGGTCGGATCAGTTTCTCCCATCTCACAATTTTCACTGTGCCCGTGTGAAGAAGGGGAAAGCTCTCTCATAGAAGTGGTGATTCTAGCACACAGGACACAAAATCATACAGACAGAACGGGTTGGTAGCAAGTAATAGAAGATTTTAATAGAAGGTGGAGTCATATATGCCTCAGCAGGGCATATACTTTGACATTTTTCAAATTACTCAAATCAACAGTGTCCTAACCATGTTTTTTGAAGACTTATTCATAAAACTAGAAACAATACTATTTCCTTTAGTTATTATTTAAAAATAATAACTTTATTATTTTTTAATATCTTACAGTTGTTAAATTTTGATATCTCAATTGTTTGCCTGTATTAATTTAGCTAACATATCACATGAATATAAGTTTATGATATTCCTTCCTTCTATTGAGGTTAACAAAAAAATACAAAGACATCAAAAGGAACTTTAAGATAATGAAGAAAATACCAGGACATAGAAGATTCACACACATTCAGACTGCTGTGAAAATGGTTATATTTTTGAAAGCACTGTATATACTCAGTAAAAGCATAAATGAATATGACTAGCCATGGCAAGATTTTAGTACAAGAACAATGACGGTGACTCTAAATACCTGGTGCCAAAATATATTTCAGAGATATAATAAAAAACAGTAACAACAGCAAAACACACACACAAAATCCCATATCTGGCACGGAAACAAACATGAAGACAAAATGGAAAGGAAGACACTCCCAGGTGACATCTACTTACAGTTACTTTGACCTTATATTTGTGTATAAGTGGTGTGTGTGTGTGTGTGTGTGTGTGTGTGTGTGTGTGTGTGTGTGTGTAAGGCAAAATAAACATTGGGTGTTGCCCTAAGGGATACGATACACTTGGCTATCTGTCTAGCAAACCTTAGAAGTTTACATGTTCTAACTCCTCGACACTGGGATTATAAATCATGACACCATGCCTACTTTTTTCTCTCACTTTTTAATGGTTTCTAGGGATATGTACTCAGGTACTCACATGTAAAAATATAGCACTTTTCAGACAGAGCATATCTTAGGATGTAATGTTGGACAATAATAAGAAAAACGTATATTTGCAAAGGAGTTAAAAAGGTTACTGGTGGAAGAGATTGCCTATATGTATACGAAGTAAACTAAAGTCATATCTCTCACCGCATGCAAAATTCAAAATGGATCAAAGACACCAAATTTTGAGAGTAATAAAATTCAGAATGAAAATCTCTGAAGTTATAGCCATGGGCAAGGGCTTTTTGAACATTAACCAGAAGTGCATTGAATAATCTGGTGAAATGACAAAAATATTCATATTAAATTTAAAAGCATATTAAAATATAAATGAACCTATAGACAGCATTATCAGAAAGCCTAATTGATGAAAAAAATATTTCTAAGCTATAGGTTGGAAATATTTTTGAAATTATTTTATATTATAAATATTAATCCCTCACACAAAGGGTGAATATTTAGAATATAAAATTATTTCAAAATACCACACAGTAATGTAATCAAATCTTTTAAACAATAAGTCCACCATGATGTACTAGGTAGTTCTCTTAGGAAGAAATAAAAAGGGCCAATACATATGTGATAAAATGTCGGCACCTTTAGCATTGGGAAATGCAGATTAAAAGTGTTTTGAGTTTCCATCTCACCCCATAAGAATGGATTTCAAGACACAAATGATAACAGTGCTGGTAAAAATGTGTGAATGAAAGGATCCTTTAGTCAACGCTAGTGAGGAATAAAACAATAGAGCCAGTAACGACATCAGTGAGTTTTCTCAAATGATTAAAGATATAATTATCATAAGACCTAGCTATTAGAATGTTGACTGTTTACTCAGTAACATGCAATCTTGTTGTAATTTTTCCTAAAATTCTGTTTCTTGTTCTAATACAAAGCCAAACAATGGAACCAGCTTTGAAGCCCATCAACAGATGAATATACAAACAATTTATAAGTACATATATTGCATACAAAATACAATTTTATTCATTCTAAAAGATAAAATCTTTTGCAAAAAAGGATGTCTCTAAAGTGCTACATTTATAAATTAATAAGACTCAGAAAAATCAAAAGCCACAAGTTTCTCTCTCTTATCAGAACTTGAAGTTAAATATGTGTGCAGGGTGTATGTGTGTGTGTGTGATTGTGTAGCTCATGATCTAGAAAGAGCCTAATAAATGGGGGTATGAGATTTAACTAAAGAATGATTGGGATGATTGGGAACAAAAGTGATGAAATACATGTCATGTGTTGGTAAAAGAAAAATATTGAAGAAAGGATGGGAGAAAATGGGCTAGTAAGAGTTAACACGAATGGTGGAAGCTCAATGTTGAAATGATAAAAAAGAACAACTATAATGATATATGTATGAAAATATCAAGTTAAATCTATTAATATTTTGATAACTTATTTTTTAGAAAGACTGTTAACAATCCTAATTATTTTATACCATTATTGCATTCCACTTAAATGCTATTTTGAACATTCTGAAGGTGAGAAATATGTTCTTAGATATTTGAATAATGTTTAGTTATATACTTTATATAGTACAACATTGAAAGTTTGTCTTTGCTTTCTGTGAGATAATTTTAATACAGTTAAATATAAATGTCATTTTGAGGTTTGTATGCCATATTTGACATTTAATAAAATATTACAGAAAATGCTCCCTTAGAATTAGAAAAATATTAGAACCTAATAAATTGCTAATAATGAGAATCTGGCTATTGGGTAATTTTAAGTACTGTTTGGAATATGTTTAGAAATGACCAGACCAAACAGCAAAGACATGAAGAGGGAGAGGGGTAGATAGATCTGAAAAAGACCTAAATAAAGATTAAATAGCAATCATCACTAAAATTAAAGTGAAAATACCATCCCTATGTAAACACTTACACTGTGTCTAATGCATGCAGTGGCTGGGATGTATGTTGCATGTTCATGAATTAGCAGATGGCTAACAAAAACCATAAGCACTTGAGCAAATTTCCAAGCTAAGACTAACCACAGAAAAGCAAGCAACAGAGTCATCATAAAAGAGAAAACAAGGGTAGAGACTTGGAAAATGTGACTGGTGTGCCAAGATCCATTACAACATTAGTACAGTATGTTCAACAGTTCCTTGTACAAAAGTCGAAATTTTTTTTAAGCTTGTAATACACATTGGCTAATTTGGAGTATATTTGGAATTTTATTTAATTTTTCTTTATGGATATCATATACACCTTCTGTGACATCTCTTCCTAAAGAGCAGGTGAATTCAGTCAAAACAAAACACTTTTGGCAAAATTGGATGTTGTTTGAAATGAATATCAAAATCAGTGGTTTTGTTTGTCTGTTTTTAAGCCAATGATTTTGATTTACAAGCATTCAGCTTCAAGAGACATAATACAAGTTGTACTCATATAATGTTTGTTGGCTTTGCTTCTAACTATGAAAGAATGTGAAGTGTGAAATTTACAATTATGTGCAGATCACATTTTATATTAAGGAGAAAAGTAAAGCATGAATGAGTGCAGGGATTAAAACTGTGATGTTTGGTGATACAAACACTAGAACCTACATGACATTGTTAGGTAGACTGGATAAAATGGGAAGTAATGCGTGAATGGTACTCAAAAAAAAAAAAGTGGCATTATTTTCTCCCAAACTCTCTTAGTCAGTCTTAACTGTGTTCAATGACTATAATTATTTTGGGTTTGGTTAGAATGTTCAGAAAGCCATAAATATTGCCGAGAGTCATAGACTAAGGAAATACAACGAGGCTTCAAGTGAATCCTTGTGGGAATTATAACTACTAATTCTGAAGAAAAAGATTATTTAGGGACATTGGCAAATAGATTCCTGACTGTAATGTCTGGGATAACCAGCTTAAAATCTATCAACATTCTAAATCCTAAGCATTTAAAACTGACAAAAAGCACATTTGTGACTGCCAGAGCTGCGGAAGAAAACTGTTTATTCCAGCAACTGTCTCTTCCATCAAAGCACTACTCATAGGAAACACTACCAAGGGCATCCAGCACCCAAAAAGAACAGTTTCTGTACAGGGAAGATCCATCACCACCACTTGGCACTTTGGATTCTAGTGTGGCAGGGCAAAACTGAAATGGCCACAAACACTCTGAAAATCCCTAGGCAGAAAAAAAATGAAAATACTTGATTTTTAGGGTGATACCCCAGTAAAGATTTCAAAAATTGTAATCAGTAAAAGGAAGGACCCCTGGGTGGATGGCTATTCATTATTATATGTATTAAAAACCAAGCATTTTCATGTGTATTTACATAAATGCACATACACATTTCAGACTGCTTTGTAAATTTATTCAGTTAACCATCAGGAATTAATAAATCATCATTCAGTTGTGATTGTATATTTTTCAATAATGTCTGCAATATATCAAATGTACTTGTCATAAAAATGTAAGATAATCAGTAAGTACATAAGTACTACTATGAGCATAAATGCACAGAACTTAGCTTTGCTTAATGTTAATAAGGCATATAACATTTTTTGTCTAATTGAAACTAATGAACTTTGTTTTCCATATTTACAATATGAAACTATAAATTGATAAGCATATACTTTCTTACATTAATAAACTACTAGCTATCTTCTACTACATTTGCTGCTGTATTTTCATGGTTATGATAAAAATGAACGTGAATGCAACACAGATTTTCATGTCTTAAGTGTTGGTCCTGAAATTGAAGGTTGTTTCCTCACAAGTATATGAGCAATCACATATTCCAGGTTCAAAATTAATTTATTGAAATTATTTACTTTCTAGACAATGCTTGAGTTATTTTAGCACTACTCGCATTTGGTTCAGAAATAAATTTAAATAATTTTCACAAGCAAATAGTAAGGAAATGCTAATTTCATGATAAACAATAAGGGTTTTATCACTAATTTTAATTATAATAAAACTTATTTATGAAAATATTTGTTTAATAAATAAGCCAAGGGAAATATAATTATGATAATTTAAAGGATGTCATCTCCTTATGCAATATATATGATTCTTAAGTAAAAATGGTTTAATTAAAAAGAATCTTGAACCCTAGACATAGACCCTTCTTCTTTTAGTAATTTTTTTCACTGCTTTAAAATGATCATTTGTTTGCTGTGGTAATCGTCAATCAGAGGGCATGTCTTCTCCATTTGTAGAGTTCTGTTACATAAGCTCCCTCGTGTCACCTCAAGCAAGTTTTTTTTTTTTTGCTTGTTGCTTGTTTTTAGCAAAAATTCAAAACAGGAAAGATATAAAGAGATGGGGGCGGGGGAAAATGTTGCCTTATACTACTTGTTTTGTTGTCTCCCTTTTAGCCTCAGACTAAGAACAGACATCAGAATGCCCTTATGGTATTTTGTACAAAAGACTCAGTGTTCATTCTTCTACTTGGAGAAGCAGAAATAGCATTGAATTTTCAGTGACATACTGACAGTATTGTGCTACTAAGAGAGAAGCAACCCTAACTCAGAGCACATTGAACAACGAAGAGTTTTTTGAGATCCTGTAAAACTAATACAGAAGATCTTTCCGTTCTTTCTCCTGTAACAGCTACCAAGTTGTAATAACCTTTTTTTCAGGTGCCGTGGGTTTTGAATCGAGCAGGTGAGACTCTGAATATCTATTATAGACTGAAATATATAAGTTATATATATATATATTTACTAGACCAAGTCAGTGAGTAGTTGAAAAGTGATGGCTAGTTGGCATTTGCTAAAGTAATTCAATCTAGAAATAATTGAAGTGAATAAATGTGTTGGATATTTCCTAAAACTATTACACATTATCAAACTCCTATTATCTTAATACAAATTCAAGAAAAAATTCTTAAATATTAAAAAATTAGAAAGCGAGATTTCTTCTATAAATAGGTAAGACTGAACTTTATTTTTAATTGTCATGCATTTGCTTTTTAAGAGTATGAAATATGGATAATGAAGTTGTGTTTCTTTAAATCATGAAAAATAAACTTCATTTTAAAATAATTATTTAATATAACAACTTATTCTTGATTAACACTTTTCAGATTGAAATTTTTCACATATTTCTATAGCATTGTTTATTAGAAGATAAAGAATTATCAAAATCAATGAATAATTATATGATTTGTTACTCTATTTTTTAATTTTTTAAAAAAATTATTATCAAAAGAAGTTAAGTAGTAAATAATAATATGTTTATATTAAAAATAAAGATATTGAGTAAAGCAAGTAGATACATTTTTGAATGCACATATTTTCAAAGGCATTTATATCTCTCAAATTATATGTTAGACAAAAGATAATGAATCCAGCAGAAAATTAAACTGTCAAAATTAAGAAAATAATGAAGGTTAACCAACATCTTCTGAATAAATTGTAATTCATCAACGTTAATTATGATTGGATTATTAATTTAAAAAGTCCTAAAACAAATTGAAAAAATTATTTATAAAATCTAGAATATTACGTGTAAATGAAATGCTTGGTACCAAAAACATTTTCTGTATATAAATTTACAGGTTAACTTTATAACAAATTATAGTTAAGAAACATTGATGTAAGTTTCATATTTTATTTTGAATGTATTTATAATTAATAAAAGTATATATAACTTATATAATAGAAGTATTATTATTAATATGAGCTTCATTATGAGGTTCAACTTTGAAGAAAAATATTGTGTTTTATTTTGAAATTTGACACACACAATATGAGCATATATGAGGCTTAATTTAGTAACCAGTGAAATAAGTTTTTGAATACAAAAATGATTCTAAATTACATATGTAGGATCATTTAAAAATTAAGTATTCTATTTGTATTTCAACAATTACACAATTTCTTGTTCTTTAAATGGGTTTACTTCTTTATCAAGACTTCTTTGATACTTAATGTATCATTCATTGTATGAATAATATACATTTTTAGCTTAATATTTGGGTAAGCTTTGTTCTTTATTACTTCCGTATATTTTTCTACTTACAAACACACACACACACACACACACATACACACATACACCCTCCTATAAACATTCATTTTTTTTCAATTTGCACAACCTTTAAGGTAGTCCTTCTGTTTACAGTGTTGGTGTTATTGTTTTGTCTTTTTCCCATGTTGGAATCTTTAGAATGGTTATCAATATGAATTTTATAAATTTAATTGACAATGACTTAAGATGATGTATGTTTTTAAGGTTTCCACTATCAGAAGTCATTTGAACTCAATATATAATTGTAACATGATTTAAATATTGCGTTGTGTGTATATTACCTTGTTCTTATGCAAATTTTATGTTTCACATAAGAGAAAATAAGTTTAATTTACATAAAATGTAAAGAATGCATAAAAGTCTCCATGTATTTTCAGAATTTTTTATTATATTATATAAAAATATTAACTGAAACTGGTTTTGCCTTTTATCATTTTAGAATGCATCTATTAAAAATCTTACACATTACAGGTTATGGTTAGTAATGAACACTTTACTGAGTCTGAAGAGATTGAAAACAGTTTGTTTAGTGCTTAAAAAGAGTACATTGGTCATCTTTTCATACACCTTCCTTTGGATTTATTGCTGCCAGCCTGTTAATATTGAGAACCAAACATATGAATAAATACAAGAAAGAATAATACAACTTTTAAATTTTCTAGTGATTTTCTTTTAAGATTATAATCTTACAGCTTGTTTACTCACCTTTGTATAATAGATTAAGGCTGAAATAAAGCTGCAGGGAATCTCCTAATATCTCTAAAAGAATCATTTTTATGACTCCATCAACAGCTCACAGAAATGAGAGATATTTCCAAACTGGCTGGAAAGATGTTTGACCTGGGAAAGCAAAGCAAAACCAGACATAAGAGATTTGTTAACTGCAGTAAACACTCAAGAGAGCAAATGTGGCTCAATAATAATAAATTTAAAAATCATTTATCAATTAATTCTTTTTTTCAAGTACACATATTCTGTAGAATATGTTGGCATGGTCCTTTAAGAAGGTATTTATCTCATCTTAGACAGGGTTTACAATTGTAAAGCACTCAAATTCTTACTGAAATTTCCAAACTAATTATCGAGGTATATACAAAAGCAGTGAAAAATGACTTAATAGTGAAGGAAAAATATGATGTTGATGTTCAAATGCTCTACTTTGATATGGGAAATGAAATTTAAAATGTTACTGAGTACAGTAAATTATCACCATGAAAGATCAGTACTTGATCTGTGCTTTAACCGCACCATATATTATGAATGAGTTGTGTGCTTTACAATATGGTGTATTAAACTGAGAATACTTTTAACTCATCATTTTTTCCTTGAAATGAGAAAGTTAATTTTTTTCTATGAATTAAATAAAAAAATCATATTTCTGTGGGAATGAACACTATACATAAGTTACAGGAATGTAAATATTTCTGCTTTAGTCATATTGTAGTTAAACAGTCTCACAAATTCTATTACCTATTTTATTATTAAAATATGTACTTAAAAGTATATAAACTCCCTTAATAAAATGCTAGCACTCTCAGAATATACAAATAAATAATGAAATGTGAATAAACCATTCAAATGTTAAAAAGGAAAGGATATAGTCTTTGTTCTGTGAAACTGAAGTAGAGCATTGTTGCTTATCTTTAAGAAAACACTCACTGACAGTACTGAAATAATTTTTGAACCGGTAAAGATAATGCTGCCCTTTTTGTACAGTGTTTGAAGAAATGGAGCCAGGCTACAAAAATCTTTTAGTTCCATAAAAGTAATCCTTTTTAAATAATGCTCCCTGTGGAAAATGTTAGACATGAGCATTCGTTTATATATTTTCACTCTTAATAAGTGCTTATAGATTACATCAACTATAGAGGCATATCAGGTTTATTGGCTAATAATAAAGAAACATTCATAGATATAAAACCATTGTCTAAATATATATATCTAAGAATGATTATTTTAAGTTGTATTCATAATACTTTTATAAGTTAAATTTTATAGTTATTGTTATTATTGAAATATTATTTCATAGAATGCATAATTTAGTGTTAATTATGGTAATTACTATTTAAATTATAATGAATAAATATTAACCAAGGTTGTTATTATTCCTAAGAACATGTGTGTGCCTGTTTATGTATGTGTCTAGGACATTTTTTCATGTTAGACTCTAATACAAATAATATTTAACCTTTTATTATACAGTTTGTGAGATGTCATGACACTATTATCCATGTAGTAGTTACAAAAAGTAGTCTGTCTCAGTGTTATATTTTTTATATATACACTTCTAATAGACAATGATAATATCCAACTGTCTAATCACACTCTTATTCTTTTATTTCCAACTTTTATTTACTTAAATGTTTAATGCTGCTATTACACTTATGTATTCTCTTTTTCTGAACTTCCCATATGAAAGAAAATATCTCACAACTGTCTTTTTGCCTCTGGTTTATTTTACTTCTTATGATGACCTCCATTTTCACCGACTTTTCTGAGAATGACATTATCATAGTCATTGATTCAAAAGTAAGAGGATATAAGAAAAATAAATGATAAAATGTACAATTTATGTCATTGAATATTGAAAACAAACCTGAAGTTATACTCTAACGCTAATGTTTGCATGGATATACAAATCTTAGCAAACCAGTGATAGTTATCTAAAAGTTTAAAATTTATAAAATAATATTAATGTATTGTACTTAAAATATAAATTGAAAATAACAATAATGGTAACCCATGCCTTGGTATCAGTGATGAATGGACTGCTTTCATTAAAATTTTTCTTTAAACTATAGTTTTTAACTGCCCTCACTTTCCAACAATCCCAACTATGTATTCTTCAATTCTTAAAAAATACACTATGTCTGATGGTGATGGTGCATGCCTTTATTCCCAGAATTTGGGAAGCAGAGGCAAGTGTATCTCTTTGAGTTTGGGGCCAGCCTGGGTTACAAGAGCTATTTCCCCAAAGCTACAGAGAAACGTATCAACAAAAATGGCCCAAAACAAAATATTATAAAATAAAAATAAAAAAGCAAAATATAAAGAAGATAAAAAAATTAAAAATTACATAAAATTATGTTATTAACATTGCATCGGACAACCAATCTTGGAATGCAGTTGATATATACCCAGCAAAAATTTGAGATAACTGGTTTTCACTTTGCCATCAGCTATCAATTATGAATAGCTTCTTGGTTATAGTTGAGATTCTCTCGGTAATAGTATGCACTCCTTGTATGTACCTATGTTGTTGCTGTATGCTACCATAGTTCTGTGAGGTCAAGTCATCCATTATTTCCTGTATATTCCTTTGACAGATTAAGGTTTTTGCAGATATTAAGTTTTCCTTTAGGCCCAGGACATGTCTAGCTTAAGGTGGTTGGCCACTTTATTAATGTTAGTTATGGGGTCCATCTCATGAAGTCAGCCTTAAATACAATACAAAAAAGCTCACATGCAAAATGTATGGGGCTACAACATGAGGCTACAACCCTATCGAAAGAGCTATTGGCAACTGAAGATGGGAGTTGGAGAATTTGCCTTTTCTGGGAAAGAGCAAATCAATTGGCAATCCAGGGCCAAATGGCCAGCCTTGAATGCTTACATACAAGTAACATTATACACTCTGAGCACTTTATATTGAGAGATCTCTGTGTGTGCATGTGTGTGTGTGTGTGTCTGTGTGTGTGTGTGTGTCTGTGTGTGAGAATCCTGCAAAACCTTGCTGTATTTTCACTCTATACACTTAGATTTTGATATAACACCTTTAAATTTTAGAGAAACTTTTCATGATCTTTTCTAAACATATTTTGAAGAGTACTCTTAATATTTTAAAGCTTTAGAAATTCCTGGGTCATATCATATCATATCATATTATATCATAACAGATCATTTTTGTCAAGCCTTCTCAAGAGTCTTCCAGGAATGGACCCTTTCCTTTAATCACCATCTGATTTTCTTCACCAGAAGTGGGGTTTAGTGGACTTAGAATTTCAGGTTTCACCAGCCTTTCAGAATGTCATAATTTTATATTTCACAGATGGAATAACTATATTTAGGAAATCAAAAATGGGTCGTAGAAATTTCAATTACTAATAAAATTCAGTTTGAAACTGTATAAGTGAATATATAAAAATTTTTTTCATTCCTAAGCTCATGATTAATCTTTTTTTGAAAACATTTTTTACTTTTCTAAGTCTTGATGCAATAGCTTTCTACTTATATATGCCCATGCAGTATCATGTATTGCTTCAAGCATGATTGCATCATTTTTCATAGTCACATATGCATGCTTAGTACAAAAGAATGACATTCAACTATCATAAACTATATTTGCTGCCGGCGTTGATAAAGGTTTGTGTGTGTTGCAGAAAATAATGGTTGCTAATTCAAAATTGAGAACATGGAAATTGCTAGAAATTTACTGTTTATCTGTTATTTGCTGTATTTAAGTATTTGTTTAAATATACAAATATACAAATCAATACCAACCCACACTTATACAATGTAAAATAGGCCAGTTAAAATTCTAAGTATAACAGCGCACATAATCTTTTCTACCCAGAAAGCAGTTTGTGACACTAGAACATTTCCAGATCTGCATTTGAGAGAACATTTTCACTTTGACAAGGCTGAATAACAATTCTAGAATCAACAGAAGTTACATAAAGTCATTTGATATTTCTTGTTTCAAGTTTTGCATATATGTATTATGGAAATAGATATTAAAATATAAAAAAATACCATGGGCAAACATTCTTTCATTTTAAAATTTCTGAATATATATACATATATATGTATATATATATATATATATATATATATGTGTGTGTATGTTCTGATTATATTCACTCCAGTTACCCTGTCTTATCCTATTCCCAACTAGCAAGATAGTGTCCTCTTCATTAGCGCGTGTGTGTCTGTGTGTCTGTGTGTGTGGTTTTGTATGTTCATGCCTTCTACATGCAGCTGTAAATTTTATATGTCCCTGATTAAAATCATTTTTCTAATTCAGACATTTCCTAATTTATAGTATAAAAAGTCATAGTATTCCATCAATTCCTTTCAGAAGGTAAATAAAATTTCTCCTTTAAAATAAATATATTATTTGTTCTTAATTTGCTCTTTTATTCATCTTACAATGTATGTCCATGGACTTAATGGATGGATATTAATTTTATCTTTAAATGTTTTATATGCTGATTTTCTGCTCAACTGTTATACCACTCTTATTTATCCTTACAAATGATGATATATTAAGGGAGATATGTATGCTTTGAGAGCTTGTAGAAGGAAGGAAAAAATGAGAGATAGATTTAAGAAAATTAGCCTGTTTCACTGTATGTTATATCCACTGGATTACGTGTTGCAATTTTAGACATATTTTTCACCATCAATATCGACCATGTGTAATGCCTCAAATGCACTGTTCATTCTTCCAGCGTTCATCCTCACTGATCAAGTATTGAGGGAGTAAATTACACACTAAGAATGGAATGGCACTACAAGACCCGTTATGTTCTATGACATCACACATACAGTGAATTGTAGGCTGCAATGTCAAAAAGGGCATCACAGCCCTAATGAAGCAATTATGACTCTGCATGGCTTATTATACACATGACTAGTTAAAATAGGGCACAGAGAGCTCATTCACCCTCTTGTTCTGTTTAATGGGTATTTTAGGATCTGAAGATGATGTGTGAGCAATGACAACCCAGAGTCTAGAGACACTGTTTCCCTCTTATGCACGAGAGCTCATTCCAACACATTTTCCACATTTTATTCTATGGTCCTTTAAGGGCTGTATGTGCAGTGCCATTCGGTGATACTGCCAAATTTCCCTTGATTTTAAAGAGATTACAAATAGGATTGAGTTTCTGTATTTATCCCCCTACTTTCTCCAGTTTCAGCTCTTATCTTTGTTCATATTGCCACCACATCCATCATTCTGACTTTTCTTTTCCCTCAAGACTTCATTCTCAGTATTAAAAACTGTCCTACGTAAGGTAACAGGAAATACTTTACCATGTCTTCTTTAAAAATCGTCTAGAGGATAAAATAAAACTTATAGATCTTTATTCAGTGTAAACAACACAGAACATCAGCTGTGTCACATTGTTAAATACTGTCTTTTTCATCTTTCTATCCAGGAAAACACAGGAATGGCTTTTACAAATAGTGTGATTACAAATAAATACTTAATTGTTGATCAGATATTCAAACATTCTGCACATAGTTTTTTTTTCTGCGTGGGTTAATATTGGATAAAATGTGTTTTTTATATAACATTTATATGCTTTTATAGTTTTTAATATTTAACATTTATGGTGTTTTAATATTATTTAATATTCTGCATAATATTTTAAAAATCTAAATCCCATCTCATTTACAAGCATAAATGTCATGAAATGTATATTATATTCTGAAACCTAATTAATAAATACAAATAGGCCTATATACATTTCAGGATAAACTTAAACACATTGAAATACCAGATTCTCATGTTTTCCTCACATAACATATTCTGGGGTTTATTCTAATATATTCACTGGAATGTAAATTTTAAGCAGGATTGCAAAATGCAGAGCAGAGATGCTCCTCTTAGCTGGTACATTATTGATGTAACTAATTGTTATAAGTTTTCTTTTCTTTTGCCTGGATTCTGCCTGGAGTTCTTTTTAGTCTAGCCCTAGTGACAGATGCCATCATCTTCAATCACAAGTGCACCATTATTTGAAAAGTTTTTACTATTCTCCTGAAAAGCATGGAAACTGTAGAAAACTTTAAACACAGCAGAGAGTATACAGAGAAACATTTCACAATTCAGATAAACTATTGTAAACTTTCTACACCACATACTAATAATAAACAAGTTGTTCAGATCTGCATTGCTATATTTTGATATCTAAAGTGATAATATTTTAATTATCTGTTACTATAAAATTTACAATATCTGATACTATATATTTTTCTTTTTAAATATTCAAAATTTACATGTAAATGTACATATACAATCTACATTACTTTCATCAAGTTTTATATGCACAGTATAAAGATTTTGAAATACTATTTGCATCATAAATTAATTTATTTAAGAATGGAGTGACAGCACAGTAGATAAAACGTTTGCTATCAAAGCATAAGTACTTGATTTTAAATTCCAGCCACCCGTGAAAAATATTGGGGTGTAATAGGTGGTAGAGACAGGAAGAATCCTAAGAATTTCTTCCCACCAGACTTGGCTCAGGTTCATTGAGATATCTATCTAAAGGGATATGGAGAGTGAAAAGGCAGGCCACTGATAGTCATACTCTAACCTCTGTTCTAGCATACAAAGTGCACATACACATTACACACATGAACCACACATTCTCCCACATACATACCACAAAATATTTTTAAAGACAAATTAGTACACCAACCTAGTTATGAAACTCTAGATTTACGGTCTGACCTGGCTTGAAGATGCTCTGTGTGCAGTGATGACAACGATGATACAGACCTTGTGGGAATTAATGACTAAACAAAGGTTGGTTTAACTTAAGGACACTGCTAGTAGAGAATCCCACACCACATATACTCTGGAATTCAAGGAACTAGCGCCTTGAATAGCCTGAAAAAATGTAGAAGTAAACACAACATTACTGGCAAAAGGAGAAAAAAAGAAATGATATTCTGCTATGCTCATAGATCAATGTCTTGTCCACTGGTCCAATAAAAAATTAGAGGTATTTCTTCCTGAAACATGGGGAGCAGGTACAGAGACCAATATCCAGACCTTATGCAGACAGAGTCTAAAGTGGAGGTCTGCACTGAGTCCTTCCACTTATCCATATAGGAACAACAAGGAAGAGGGCAAGGAAAGACTACAGGAGTCAGAGGAAATGGAGGTTAGCAGGCTCATATGTGCTCAAAGAGACTGCAGAGGCAATCATGAGGCTGGCATGAGTCTGTCCCTGGACCTTTGTGAATATATTGTGGTTTTTTAGTGGGACTCCTAACAGTAGGAATGAGTGTGTCTTTGACTCTTTTGCATGCTTTTGAAACTCTTTTTATCCTATTGATTTGCACTATCCAACCTTGATATGAGGGCTGTTGCCTTGTCTTATTTTATCTCCATTTTCTTTTGCAGTGTTTGGTGATTGTCTCTTCGAGGCCTGCTCATTTCTGAAAAGGAAGCAGGTGAGTGGATTTTGGGAGAGATGAGGTATGTAGGGAAAGTTAGGAGGACTGGAGGGATGGAAGATATGGTTGGAATATAATGTGTGAGAAAAGAAGAGATTTCAGTAAAAAATGTTCCTTCTATAATACTGAATTGTATTACAAGATCAAAAAACACTGTAATGCTCATTACATGCTTTTAACCTCAGAAGAATTACTGTTTTAATTGTTACTATTCTAACCTCAATAGTATGAAATGCTACTCAATTTGCAATAATATTGCAAGACAAGATTCTTACTATTGTATAACATATTGGCCTTAGGTATTTTCATGAAAATTCATTCCATACTGCATTTTATAATGACGATTATTATTGCATTTTCAACATTCTCTAATATCTCTTTACAGTCCTTTACATAGATATAATCAACAATCATTTGCTCTTAGTCTGTATGTTGTCTTTCTGTTTTCTTATTAGTTTCTTATAGGCTCTATAATGGTAATCAAAAATCCTGAATTCCATGAATATTGCATTATGGTACAAGAAAGATTTTGCTCAGAATGCTTCAATAGGGATTTAAATACAATATTTCACTGAAAAATGAAGGCAGAAAAATATTCACATAATGTGAGAAGGCAATGTGCAGATAGATCGAGGAGAATTCTAATGAGTTCTGATGGTACCAGGCTGTGGGCTTGAAGATGCACATGAGTCACAGAAGGCAATCAGTGAAAATAGCTTGGGAATTGGAAGATTTCAGGAAGGAGTGGTTTTTTTTCCAGAATCTTGTGGGGTGAATGCAGTCCTGTTGAGTTTTCAGTTTTGGTCCAGTAAAATTCAATTTGAAATTCTGACCCACAGAATTGTCAGATAATAAACTGTTATTTTAATTTGCTAACTTTGGAGCAGGTTGTTGTACATCTATTGTGAAAAAAGTATCATTAGAAAATAAAATTTCAGTTTTGACACATTTTAAACTATCCATTTTTATGTTTATAAGAATTACTCAGGTGGCTGGTAGTGGAGGCAGAAATCTCTGAGTTTGAAGCCATCATGGTCTACAGAGGGAGTTCCAGGACAGACAGAGAAACCCTATTTAAAAAAAAAGTAGTTCAATAGCATAATAAAGATGTTTTTAAAATTTGTCATTATTTATCATTATGTATGTGACAAAATATGTGTCCGAGTGCTGCTATACAATCCTTCTGTACACTGTAAATATGTATTCCTCTCATTGATTGATAAGGAGTTGACTACCCCAGATTTCTTTGGTTTTGTTTTGATTTGGTTTCAAGTGAAGTCAGGGCTTTTGCCTCCAACTTCACATTTCCTTTGTTGATTTGTTGCTTTTTCAATCACTGTTATAAATTAGTTAGCTTTTTACTCCCTATCATTAATCAATTGGCTATTGAATGCCTGTTATAAGTTAGTTGCTAGTTGCATATTCCTATAATCCTACCATGCTAGAAACTGGGACAGGAGAGTGTCAAGTTCAGAGTCAGCCTGGTTTACACATCAAAGCTCTGTTCCATAAAACAAATGAAAACAAAGAAAAAGCAAAAACAAACAAATGCAGAACCCTCAGTTGCATATATATATCCATATAGATACTATAAGCCTTTTGCTTGTTTTTCTATTTTTTCGCATTAAATTCTTTTCTAGTTAAGGTACAGTTAGGAGGCTATGAAGGTAAGAGCAGTTTAGAAGTCTGCAAATAAAATGATAATTGTTAACATAAGTCCTTTTCTCTTACAGTAGTGTCTGCGCTCTTCCTGGTCAAATGAATATAACCTACAGGTAGTTTTGTACCAATATCTAATATAAATTCTATTAGGATATGTAAAAATCTATGTTTTGCTATAAACATCATCTATCTCTTTAACCACTTGCCTTCTGTGCATTGATCTTTTACTTAACTAATAATTCTGACCCAACTGACAGTGCTTCAAATGTGCTTATGTCCCTTTATCTGCAATAAAAGCACTTAACAGGCAAATATTTCACATTTTCATGTCTTCCTTTATGTCAGTATCTCTAAAAATTCTGACCTTTTGTTTTCTATATGTTACAGAAAAATGTTGTTTCACAAAAAAACAAATTTTTCTAAAATGCTTATGAAGAAAAGGCTGTTTCATTTAGCCCAATACCTAATATTTCTCTGTCTTTCAGTCTTATCAAGCATTTCTATAGCTGTGATGAAACACTATGACTGAAAAGCAAGTTCTTAAGTGATTTTTAATTCTTGTTTTACTATTAAAATTGATATATTATGATATTAAATTAGCTTAATTTTTATAAATTGTTCATTGTAGTTAATGATAAATAGATGATCGCAAAATGGTTTAGCAGGCAGAAGCACTTAATATGAAGCATGACTTCAAGTGTTGATTGCTAAACTCATTATTGAAGAAGAAAATTAACTTCAAAATGTTTCAATTAGTTCCTTTGTATTTTGTGGATTTTGCTTGCATGCACCTACATGCACACCAACCCACCCACCCACACACACACACAGACAGACAACCACATGAAATACTATAAATAATAAAAAGTAAAAATTCAATTAACACAATGTGTTAAAATATAGACTTAACAGAAAAAAGTTTACACAATTATTATAATTTAGGTTTCATATTAACTCTTAGGATACTTTTCCAAATTAAACAAAGTATAATTATTCTGTTCAAATCATATCCACCACTTACCTGTAATTATTTTTCTATCAGATGTATTGTATCTAGCATCTATCTATCTGTCTGTCTATCTATGTGTCATTCATTCAGCTAGGGACTGGATTGTACCTCACTAGTAGCAATTCAATTGTTTATGAAGCAAAAAATTTCTTATTGATTATTTTTTGGTAGTAGTGCTTGTGTGTTTCCCTTCTTTGGGTTTTGCTGGTGGGGGTTATCTGTTGCCTGTGTTTTTGTGGGTGCAGTTAGCTTTCTTGGGTTGGAGTTTTCCTTCTAGTACTTTCTATAGGGCTGTGTTTGTGATACGTATTGTTTTTGTCATAGAATAGCTTGTTTTCTCCGTCAATGTGATTGAAAGCTTTGCTGGGTATAGTCATCTAGGCTTGCATTTGTGGTCTCTTAGTGTCTGCAGCACATCTGCCCATGACCTTTCTGCCCATGGCTTTCATGGTTTCCACTGATAAGTAAGGTGAAATTCTGATAGGTCTACCTTTATGTATCACTTGACCTGTTTCTTTTGCAGCTCTTAAAATTCTTTATTCTGTGAGTTTTGAGTTTTGATTATTATATGGTGATGGGACATTTTTTTATCCAGTCTATTTGGTTATACCTTCTTCTTATACCTTCATAGGGATATCTTTCATTAGGTTGGGAAAGTTTTATTGTATGATTTTGTTGAACATATTTTCTGTGCCTTTAAGATGAAGTTCTTCTCCTTCTTCTACCCCTATTAATTTTAGGTTTGGTCTTTTCATGGTGTCCCAGATTTCCTGGATGTTTTGTTTTAAAAATTGGTTGGATTTAATGTTTGCTTTTACCAATGAGTCCATTTCTTCTGTAGTATATTCAACACCTGAGATTCTTTCTTCTATCTCTTGTATTCTGTTGGTTATACTTGTCTCTGTAGTTTCTGTTCATTTACCTGGATTTTACATATCCAGAGGCTATAGTTCATTGCCGTGCACAACGCCTGTCTGTGCTCTATGCACTACCATACAATTCACAAGGTTCGGGCAAGGGGCTGGAGGTTGAAACATACAAACACACACAGAGACAGCACATAAAGAGAGACAGAGACACAGACCTCTAGTCACTGGTAAGAAGCCCTTTATTCAATAGCACCATGGAGGCTTATATACCCATCAGTCAGGTGGGCCAACAGGTGAAAACCTTATCCTCTGATCCTCAAGGCTACACGTGCTCATGAAGCTGAGATGGTAAACAATTATGACCCAGCTTTCAGTAACTCAAGAAGGAAAGGAAAGATCTCTAACAGGGAAGAGCAGCTGGAGGCCAGGACTCTAAATGATCCCAACAGTTCATTATCCTAGAAAAGCTAAATAATAAGGTAAAACCTAAGAAAAGAATATCTATATCCACATGAAAAGTGGAAACAGAAAAGATTGCCTGATAAAAATGTGAGTATGGGGATAGGGGGAGAAGGGAGGGTGGAAGGGGAAAAAGAGGGAAGAAGGGGAGGGTTGAGAGGAGAACTTGAGGGAATGGGACAGTCAAGAAGGAGGAAGGACAGAGCAAGGAAAGATATATCTTGACCGAGGAAGTCATTATAGTGTTAGCAAGAAACCTGGCTCTAGAGAAATTCCCAGGAATCCAAAAGATGACCTCAGCTAAGACCATAAGCAATGGAGGAGAGGGTGCCCGATCTTGACTTGCC
Organism: Ondatra zibethicus; assembly: GCA_004026605.1. Taxonomy (NCBI): domain Eukaryota; kingdom Metazoa; phylum Chordata; class Mammalia; order Rodentia; family Cricetidae; genus Ondatra; species Ondatra zibethicus. Next base: position 25,115 of record PVIU01013015.1, on the reverse strand, counting down.
CTGTAGTCATACTGACGAATATCTTAGTATCACCATAGAACCTTCATCCAGCAACTGATGGAAACAGAGGCAAAGACCTGCATTGGAGCACTGGATTTAGCTCCCAAAGCCCAGTTGAAGAGTGGGAGAAACAAAGAATATGAGCAAAGGGATCAAGACCATGATGGCTACACCCACCGAAACAGTTTATCTGATCTAATGGAAACTCACCAACTTCAGTTGGACTGGGAAGGAACAACCATAGGACCAAACTAGTCCCTCTGAATATGGTTGACAGTTGCATGGCTGGGGTAGACTGAGGGTCACTGGTTGTGGCACCAGAATTTATCCCTACTGCATGTAGTGGCATTTTGGGAACCTATTCTCTTTGGATGATACCTTGCTCTGCCTATATATAGTAGGGAGGGCGTTGAACCTTTCTCAGAGCAATGTGCCTTACCCTCTCTGAGGAATGGATGGGGGTGAGGGTGGAGGGTTTGTAGCAGGAATGAGATGAGGGGACAGAGTAGGAAGTTGTATTGGTATGTATTATGAAAAAAGATAGTTTGTTTTCTTTTTAAAAAATTAAAAATAAAAAATAAATTAAAAAATATAAACATTAATTCTTATTGAATCTCTCTGCTTCTCTCTCTCTCTTACACACACACACACACACACACGTATACACACTCACACACACATAGTCATGCAATTTTCAACAAAATTGAACACAAATTTTGAAACTTCAATCTAAGTGTGAAATTCATCCTATTTTTACTCAAGCTGAATATCTTTGCTTATCTTCATTAAGTAAATATGGAGCAAAAATACAGCTGCTCAGAAGAACTACAGAAAAATCACAGAATTCCCTAATTAATTTCTTAATTAAATGTTTTGTAACAACCTTTCTTAACTAAAGTCAAAAACAAAACTATTCTCTCTGAAGCAGTTAAAAAATAAATTTTGAGTATTCACAGCAAATCATGCAAAAAACCTTTTAACCTGAGATGCTATGATTTTTCTGATTATTATCATGTTAAACTCTTATAAGAATTCACTAGACTATTTTTCTTCAAGAAAACCAAATGGTTAAATCCGATTTTGATTGCTCAACGTACTGTGCAGATACTGTGCATATGTGGGGAAGGTGAGAGCGGCTGGGGTCTCAGAGTTGGAGAGAGTGGCCTAAGCCCTATGGGGTTCTCAATAGAGGACGTAGGCCTGAGTTTGTCCTATTAGTTAATGGGCAATAGCATTCATATCCAATTTTCAATTTACATGCTTCCCTGGTTCCATCTACTTGCATTTTTGTTTAAAAATATAATTTATTTAATATCATAATAATGATATTTTCCCTTATTATTCCATTTTGAACCATAGCCACCTTTATAAGCTATAATTATTTAATTTTTAAAAATAAATAATATCTCATTGATTTTTTTTAGTCAAAGTTATCTGTAACATCAGTCTCATAATTAAGTTTGTCAGTTTCTAGGTAAACATTTAATTTGTACTACATATATTTAGTATAGTATTATAATGAGAAATTGTAAGGTAAAACTTATTTCTAGCAAGCAAAAGGAGGTTTTTTTAAAAATGTCTTGACTTGAGTTTTTCTGAGATAGAAATAAAGAGGAAGTAAGCCAGGTAAGTGATAATAAAATTGGATATATTTCAATGTCAGCTGTCAGTCAAAGAGATTCTTAAAGAAATCCTGAAAACTTCAGGCTGATTTATGATTGCATTTTAAAACAAATGATGATTAAGCTAAAATTTATAGCATTACAATCACATCATTGCTGAGCCAGAAAATACAAATAACTGATTTAATTGAAAGATAAATTAAATGTCTGTTTTATTCCCTTATTCCCAGCTGCAATGTTGTAATGTCTTTATTAATTATATGAGAAAATGTTTTTATTTTTAATGTCAGTTTTTGCTCTGTTTGTTTTTATGTTTTAGGAATATGCAGGATACTTAAGACTGAAAAGGAGCACTGAGAAACAACACAATTTGTTTACATCATTCCTATTCTTCTGTAGAATAACAGATGGAATTTAAATAAACACCAAAATGAATAGCTGCTTCCTGAAAGAGTGGATATTGGTGATTCTTCTCCTCTGGCCTTTCCTTAAAGTTACAGAGAACTTCCAAGCTAGAAGGACTCAGAGATCAGCATCAATTACTGGGAGAGCTAAGCGTGGCTGGGTGTGGAATCAATTTGTTGTACCAGAGGAAATGGATACTAGACAACATGTTGGAAGGGTACTTATTTTCTGAAAGGATTACAGTAGATGACTTTATAAAGATGTAATGTGAATGTGTTATTAAAGTCTAATGACTTTCATATATTTAAAGGAGCCAGTAGAAAATATTTTTTTCCAATCCTTTTATTTTTTTCCATTCAAAAAAAATTTACATTTCCTACCTTCTCCCAGTCCCCTCCTGCTCCCCCCCTCCTCCCTCCCACTGCTTCCTTAAAAGAGGGCATGGCGCCCTGCCCTGTGGGAATAATTATTAATTTGAACTTGCAACAACCACTCAAAACTTGAAGAAATAACTCCAGTTTGTAAATTTCTCTTTCTCTCATTTCAAGAATTTGTTATGTCCTTTTATAAGCCTTTAGAAATGGATGTTATTTTAGAAATGGATCAAAGCAGTCAGAGTCAAATATCGCTTATCAGCAGTACTCAACTTGATACACTGCTATGTTAAGTAACTGATGGTTTACCTTCATTTATTTTTAATTATGCCTATTAACTCCATCCCCTTTACAAACTTGGGAACTTAAGGAGCCTACACATGCCATGTAATTAGAGAAGTGCATGTCCATGGAATGATTATTTTCACTTTATCAGAAAACTATATGTAAAGAAAATTTCCTAATGAGACAGATTCAATCTGATATTTTATTATTTGATTTATCTTAAACAAAGGTAATTACATTAGAATGTCCTTATTTGTTACTCTCTTGCTCTAAATAGATGTACTGAAATGAGTTGTATGCTAATTAGGTGGAAGTAAAATTTTATTAGGTCCAAAGGGTGAAGACCTTAGAATTCACTCTCTTATTTTCTTTAGTTCATTCAGGAGAGTGAACTGCTAAACTGGTCCTCAGAATCCATGAACAATTTATCTATAATCTCTCTCTCTCTCTCTCTCTCTCTCTCTCTCTCTCTCTCTCTCTCCATCTATCTATCATCCATCTATGTATATACATATATATGTACACACACACACACACACATATATATATATATATATTCAACCATATATTTTTAAAATCTTCCCTTGTGTGCTTGTGTACTCTGGCAACAAATGATAATTTTTTGTCATTCTGTTTTCTAAGATGTCTGCAGGCAAATCCCATATATGGGTATGGCACAGAAATGACAGATTCTGCCTGTTATATTCTTAGTTCATTTTTAGTGATATGTACAAATGTTTGCATGATTGTGTTTATAAAACATGCATGCATGATGGCTATGCATGCTATAAGTCATCAAAATCCCTAGAACTGGTGTTAAAGACTACTTTGAGAGACCTTGTGGTTTCTGTAAACTGAAAAAAGATCCTCCCAATGAGCAAAAAGCACTTTAAACCTTCAGCCATCCATGTAGACATTATTATTTTAATCCTATATAATTACAAAACATTTCAAAAAATTTCCAAAGCATTTTAACATGATTTCTTTCTAAATAATTTTACATGGATCCTGAAACATGCAAATTTCTTTTAGTAGAATACTATACTCATTCCAAATGCTTGTAATTGAAGAACTAGTAAAGATAAGAGGCAGTGAGGATGCCCTGTATTAGATAGACATTAAAGGATAGTAAATCATTCAGTTCAATCACAAATAGATGTGGAATACATTCATTCATTTCTATATTTAATTTATCTTCTATTAGTTACTGAATAAAGACTCAAGTTACCAAAATGATTTATTTTAGTTCTTTTATCATTTGACACATTGATTGTTATTATTTTATTAATTTATTTCTATTAATTTACTAGCCTATGATATAGAAAACTACATTCATTTATAAATAATTTTTTATGCAAAGGAGATGTAGTCAGAAATAAAATCTGTTTGTAGTTTCTCAATTTCATTACATAAAAGTGGTATGGATTTTATTATTAAAACAATACACTGATTGTTTAAGCTATGCAATGATTTTCTCATAGTCACATATAAGATTAATTAATACAGAACAATAATTTACAACTTGTAACATCAGAATCACTGTGAAATGTGCTTCATGGTTGAATGTAATTACTTGGAAGTTTCACTCAGAGGAAGAGAATACTCAAATATGGTGAAGCACGGACAGATATATACTCAAAAATAATAATATCTTTGAGTTACAATGCAGCGACATCTTCATTTAGAATAATTTCAATATGAAAAGTCGTATAGCCAATTTACTTGTATAAAAATAACACTTGTATTTTTGCATAGACATTTGAAATTCAGATTAATTCCTTAACTGTATAGATTTGACAATTGAGAATTAAACAGAATTGCAAAATAACCATAAGAAGGAAATGTTCATATGAGAATTTAGTATGCAGTGCAGTGCAATAATTTTTAATTCTTAGCTGAATTTCTAATATTTTAGATTTTAACTTATTTCTCGATTTTCCTCTTTGACATATTATCTAAAGATAGGCTATTCTTGGAAGAATATAGAAAAGAGGGTGGTCTTAAATTTCTGATGTCCTGTTGCTCCTGTGCTGTAGTTAGAAGGCCTCTATTGCTGTCGTTTAAGTGTTGCTACTGATTAAACTCAGGGAAGAGTGTTTGCTACACAAGCATTCTGTGGTCTAAGTATAGTCCCCAACCCTTTGAGATTTAAATATTTGTAATATAGTGGTCCTCAGGAGAAGACAAGGACCCACACAGTTTTTGTCTAGTTTTAAGTGTAGCACCAAGAAAGTTTGAATTGATTTGCTATTTCCTTCTCTATAAAGCAGGTAAGGGTGTTCAGTGTATAAAGGTCCAAGAATTGAAGCCTGAAAACCTGAGTTTGATCATTGATACCTAAATAGTGAAAGGAGAGAACTGACTTTCACCTGTTGTCATTTCCACACACAATCACACAAACAACATACATATGCAAAGAATAGAAAAATATTTTTAAGAGATGCAATGATAACAAAGATAACATTTATAGTGGTTATGATAATTTTTTATAAAAGTATAATGATTCTCTAGATTTCAATATAAGCAATAAATGTGTTGATATAATTATTCTGTCTTTTGCTCCTTAATTATATATGATTATATGTGCATATATATACAAAATATTTAAGATAATCTTTTTTACTAAGATTATATTATAAAGAATTGAACTAAATTTGACTTAGTTAACTCAATGAATAATTTTACAGCAATCTTATTTCCTTTTTGCTTTTTCTTAATTTGTTTTAATTTTATGTGCTTTGGTGATTTGCCCCATGTATGTCTGCATGAGGCTGTTGGATCCTTTATAACTGTAGTGAAAGACAGTTGTAAGCTACAATGTTCGTCCTGAGATTTGAACCTGGCCCCTTATAAGAGCAGTTCAGTGCTCTCAAACACTGAGCCTTCTCTCCAGCCTGAAAAGCCTAAGTTAATTGGTCTAAATAATTTATTTACAAGTATTTATTTATAAGTATTTATAAGTATAATCAATTTAATTATAAATATTAAATTATAATTAGACTAGCTACAAATAGTATAATTATAATTAGTCAAGTTATATTTATTCTAATTATAAATAGACTATAATTAGTCAAATTATAAATAAGTCTAAACTAATTAGACTTATTTGTTTAAAATAATGAAATTTTGGTACATCATTTATTGGAAATTTGGAACCTCTCCAGTGCTTGACATGAATGTAAATCCCACATTAGTATTTTTTCTCAGTTGATATGATGAAGAGTTATAAACTGTGGTGGTGGTTCAAGCATGTAGTCCCAGCACTTGGGAAGTAGAGGCAGGTGGTTCTTTAAGTTCAAAGCCAGTGTGGCCTACAGAATGAGTTACAGGACAGCCAGGAATACACAGAGAAACCCTGTCTCAAAACACAAAATATAATAATAATTAATAATAATAATAAAGAGTTATATAGGATTGTTTGATAGTGATTAAAATACATGAAAACGATGAACACGAAGTAAAATTTCCATCTGTCAGAAAATTCACTTGTCTCTCTTGGCTTGCAGCTACTGTCTGAATTAGACAGTGGAAATCACACTTTCCAATACAAGCTGCTGGGAGCTGGAGCTGGCAGTTTCAGCATTGATGAAAGAACAGGTGACGTGTTTGCCATACGGAAGCTCAACAGAGAGGAACAATCACTCTACATCCTGAGAGCCCAGGTAATAGACAGCACCACTGGAAAGGCTGTGGAACCCGAGTCTGAGTTTGTCATCAGAGTTTCGGATATCAATGATAATGAACCCAAATTCCTAGATGAACCTTATGAGGCCACTGTACCAGAGATGTCTCCAGAAGGTATTGCACATTAATTTACATCATAGCTTTATTAACATGATAATAGATTTAAAATTTTGAGTATATCATTGGCAAAACATTGGTTTACTTTCCTTATTAATGTCTAATGGTAAAGTCTTATTTAACCCTATTCCTAGGTTCTTAATGAAATAAATAGAATCCTTCAAATCTTTTGTAGCAGGGGATAGCCCAGTCCTTCAGTTTCCAAATGTGTAAGCATCTGTTGTTACTTACAATATTATCATGATTATTTTATTATCAAAGTATAATGTGACTTGTGAATGAGACTGTTGACTTTACTTATTAATAGTGACTACAACAGCATTTTAACTTTGAAATGTAAATAAAATAGTCATACTGAATTCTATTATAGTTAATTGAATATCTTATATTTTGTGTTTACTGTTTATGGAAAAGTACATAAAATAGTCCTCAATAATACTTACCATCAATATTATAAAGTATATCATAATGTACAAGCATATTTGTGATAAAACTGATATACTCAAATACAAATATATATAAATATTAATAATTACAATTATTTATCAGAAAATATTTTCTTTTTAAATTTGGTACATTTGAAATGTTGATTCTCAGAATTTTAAACTTATACATAAATTCAAAGTTATGAGTTTAAATGAGCCTTTTTTCTGTTCCTATTTAACTTTGTTAAACAAAACTTGACACATATTAATGATATTATCTACAAGTTTTAAAGGTAGATGTATCAAAGCTGTAACACATAAATGCAAGCACTGACCTGTTTTTAGATAGCTGTGGTTAGAAAAACAAAGTGCTTGAAAAAGACTTTACATAATAAAGGTGGAAAGTGGGAAACGGAACTGTTTCCCATTGCTACTTGTAATTTCTGAGATGTTAAGGAATTGTCTCCCAAATAAACATATAAAAGTATTATGCCCATTAAGCCTTACTAGTAGGTGAAATTCTTCCTATTAATGAAACTTTGTCCCAATATGAATATATAAGCAGAGGTCTGATGAAATAATTGCTTCTCTAAAAAGTCTCACTTTTTAATCATTTATTGAATCTCTTTTTTATTTCATTACTAGAGAAGTTCATTTTCTTGTTTATTTGTTTATTTTTACACAGCAATCAAAATCTCCCCTCACTTCTATAATCCCACACCCTCCTGCACTACCCTCCATCCACACCTCCTCCTCTGTTTCTCTTCAAAAAAAGATGTACATCACATGAATATCAGATAACCATGGTATATCAAGTATCAAGTTGTAGTGAAAGTAGGGCATCTGTTCTTATATTATGGCTGGACTAAGCAATCCACTATAAGGAATGGGTCCCAAAACAAGGTAACAGAGTCAAAGAAAGCTCCTGTTTCAACTGTTCGGAATCCCATAAGAAATCAAAATTGCACATCTCTAATACATATGCCTCAGGCCAAGCGCAGTGCCATGCAGGATCCCTAGATGTCTATTCAGACTCTGTGAACCACTATGAGCAGAGGGTATTTAGCTCTGTTTGTTCTCTTGTGGTGTCCTTTGCTACACTGTCCCCTACAAGCCTTCTTGCCCATCATTCTCATGATTCACTGTCCTAGAGTTTGTGAGTCTCTGCATCTGTTCTCATCCATTGCTGGGTCCAGTCACTTGGACGAAAGTTGAGAATAGCAACTACATACAGTTAGGAATAGGCATCAATCTAAGAGCAGAACTGAATGTCACTTTTTCCCTGCCAGTCCTGTTTGGTTCTTTCCTAGATCTCTGGACTAGAATTCCTATGGATCATGGTCCTGAGAACCAAGCTCACTCTTATGGTACAGGTGTTTAAATTGGGTCAATCATCAATTGGACACTACCACAATTACAACACCACTAGATGTGGTGATATTTTGTTTATGCTCTAACAAATGAATCTTTCCTGGAGATGAAAGTGTGGAGCTAGCCACTAGTTAGCCATAGAGACCAGGCAGTGAAGCACACATCTTTACATGTAATTGGGAGACAGATGCAGATATTTTAAGGCCTCCCTGGCCTGCATGAGACTGAGCCAGACTCAAAGAAAAATCAAGCAAAGTGGCAGTGTCTTACACCTTTAATCCCAGAATTTGAGAGTCACATGCCTTTAATCCCAGTATTGGGGAGGTGGAGAGAGGAAGGGATGTGGTTGGATGGAGAGAGGAATATAAAGTGGGAGGAGAAAGGTACTCAAAGCATTCAGTCTGATGATTTATACAGACAGGGTTTTGCTCTCTTGGTTCTGAGAATTTTGTATAAGGAAGAACTAGTGGCTGGCTGCTCTGCCTCTCTGATCTTTCAGCTTTCTCAGCCTGAGATCTGACTCTGAGTTTTTATTTGTAAGACCAATTAGAATTCATGAAAAAGGGGTTTGCCTGTATCTTTGCAGACACTGACATTGGCCAGATCTACTTGCAGCCAGATTCGCCACCCTGATAGCTAAGTTTTCCTTTTTTCTCACCTAGAGGGTGGTGGGCTTTCCTTAAACCCCCTACTCAGGCTGTTCACCAATTAGGTAGCTGCCTTGAAACACACACAGACTACTTCTATTCTACGCAGCAGCAGTCAGCTTCAAATATTCATTGTCATATCAGCAGATTTGGGGAGAAAGTTGAGAGTTCTTAAAGGGAAGCGTTAGTTAAAAGAGAGAGTTTTCACATATTAAAAATGAGAAATACTACTACAATGGAGAAAGTTATCTCTCTGATTATACAATGCATGATTTAAAAATTAAAAAATTAGCCAGGTGGTGGTGGCACACTCCTTTAATCCCAGCCCTTGGGAGGCAGAGGCAGGCAGATCTCTGTGAGTTCGAGGCCAGCCTGGTTTACAGGAGCTAGCTCCAGGACAGGCTCCAAAGCTACACAGAAACCCTGTCTCAAAAAAACAAAAAAAATTGAAAAATTAAAGAATGGATAATTAACTTCACTGGTATTGATTTAATGTTAATTGTCATTTTAAAATATTGTTACTGTTTATTTGATAATTCTTGGTTTATTCTTTTAAAAGATGGTTGATATGAGTGCCATGATATAGGCATTAGAAAAGCTTATTTAAAAAGAAAATCGAGATGTTCAGGTTCAAACAGGGGAATTTAAAGGAGAAACAATTTCAGTTTTGCATTATAAGGTTAAAGAAGATGTGCCTATGGTTATCAAACAACCAACTTTAATTTATCCAGTAACCTTACAGAATGAGCCAAATGACAAATATTCTCAAGTCTGCTTAAGTGCTGAATGGAATTCTATGGAAATGTTAGATTTCAGGAGATTCAAGGAAACAATCGTTTCTTATGACATGCATTCACCTTTTGTGAACCAGATGTTAAATTCGTGGTCAATTTGGTATAGAATTATCCTTCAAGACTTGAGAGGATTGGTTATAGTAGTCCTGGAACCTGGTTCCCAATTACAATGGATCACTTGGTGAAAAGATGAGGCTAAGATTACTGAATAACACAACATGTCTATAGGTATGGAAATCTCCCAATGCTAACTTAATGGAGAGAGAGATTATGTTCATGCACAAAGGCAATCTCTACATGATGACCACATTCTGGCAGCAGCTTTGCATGCTTGGGGAGGAACTGAAAATATGCAAGACCCAAAATAAGTCTTTGCTAATTCCTTACAAAGATTGATTTTAGCAGCTAGACAAAGAATAACTGAATCATGGGCTTTTTCAAATGCTAATTCACAGTGCAAAAGTATTATTAGACTATTGAAGACAAGATCAGCACCCTTGGAGGAGTGGATCTGAGATACAATCAATATTGAATGTCATGATTATGATGATTCTTGGATAGGAAAGGTTATTTACAAAGATTTGAATAAAATCAAATGTCAAGTGTTATGAATGCAGAAAACATGATTACCTAATAAGGGATTGTAAACAGGGAATTTTAGAAAACTCTGAGTTTTTATTAGTACTTGAGAAAGTGTCCTTGTGATGGGATTGAGCATCCTTTCCATATGTGTCCAAGAGTGGTGGTATCTCTGGATCTTGAGGTAGACTTGTTCTTAATTTTATAAGAAAGTGTCTAACTTATTTCAGAAGTGGCTGTACAGGTTTTCACTTGCACCAGCAGTAGAGAAGTGTTTAACTCACTCACCTTATTCCATATCTTCTCTAATAAAAGATACCATCAGTATTTGATATTCCCCATTCAGACAGGCGTAAGATGGTATCACAGAGTTGTTATGATTTGCATGTCCCTGATGACTAAGGATGTTGAGAAAATCCTTAAATAATTTTTGGTCATTGGAGATGCTTCTGCTGAGAGTTCTCTTTTTAGATCTATATCCATTTTTCAATTGAATTATTTGATATTTTGATGTCTAGTGTCCTGAATTATTTATGTATTTTTTAGATCAGCCTTGTGTCAGATGTGGGGTAGGTGAAGATCTTTTCCCGTTCTTTAGTCTGACATCTTATCTACCATCTCCTTTGCTTTACCATTTTAGAAGGTACAACTTACTAGTTGTTGAGCTCACTGTCTGTGCTACTGCTGTTATAATCAGGAAGTAGTCCTCTGTGCCAATGAGTTAAAAGCCACTTTGCTCTTTCTCTACTATCAGGTTGAGTGTAGTAGGATTTATATTGAGGTATTTAATCCACTTGGACTTGAATTTTGTGCATGGTAGCAGATATAGATCTATTTGCATTCTTCTACATAAAACATACAGTTATGACATTAGTTGAGGATGCTTTCTTTGAGTAATTTTGACTTCTTGGTCAAAATTCAGATGTTCATATATGAGTGGATTTATGGCAGGATCTTTGATTCAATTCTATTGATTCATGCTTTTGTTTTTATGCCAAGACCAAGCTCTTTATATTATTATAGGTCTATAGTAGTGTTTGAAATCACGGATAGTGATGCCTCTGGAAGTTCCTCTGTTGTACTGGATTCTTTTTAGCTGTCTTTTCCCCCAATGAATTTGAGTATTGTTTTTTTGAGGTCTGTGAAAAATTGTGTTGGGATTTTGGTGGTGTTACATTGAATGTGTCAATTGCTTTTGGTAAGACTGTCATTTATACTTTGTTAATCCTACCTCTCCAAGAGCATGGGAGATCTTTTAATTTTGCTATATTTTGTTCATTTTCTTTTTTCAATGGCTTAGCTTTCTTTTCATACAGGTCTTTCACTTCTTTGATTAAATTTAATCCACAATATTTTGTATTATTTGTGGATATTATAAAGGCTGTTGTCTCTCAAATTTCTTTCTTAGAAATAGGAGCGCAACTGAATATTTTAGTTCATTTTATATTCAGTTACTTCACTGAAAGCATTTATAAACTATAGGAGTTCCCTAGTAACATTTTGGGTGTTGGTTTTGTATACTATGATAGCATTTGTGAATCAAGTTCCTTTGCCATATCCCTTTCTAATTTCTATCCACTTGAATTCCTTAAGTCATCCTATTGATCTAGCTACAGCTTCTAGCACTATATTTAATAGGTAAGGAGTGAGGTGATAACTGATATTGTACCCGATTTTACTGGAATTGTTTTGAGCTCTCTCCATATAATTTGATGTTGGCTATTAGCTTGCTGTATCTTGCCTTTATTATATTTAGATATGTTCCATGTATCCCAGATTTCTCCAATTCTTTTATCATGACGGAATCTTCGATTTTGTCAAAGGCTTTTTCCAGTATATAATTAGATAATCTTTTTTTTGTCTTTCAGTTTGTTTATGTGGTAGAATATATTGGAAGGTCTATTTCTTTTTGATTTTCCAATTTTGTGTATTACATATTTTTAAAGAATAACAAAATGATTCTTTGTATTTCCTTGGTGTCTCTTCTATGTACTTATTTTTATTTCTGATTTTGTTAGTTTGCACATTATGTCTCTGCCTTTTAGTTAGATTTGGTGGGACTTGCCTGTCTTATTTTTTCTCAAAGAACCAACTCTTTCTTTCATTGACTGTTTGTATGATTTTCTTCCTTTCTGTTTATTGCTTTCATCCCTGTGTTGATTATTTCCTATCATCAACTCCTCTTGAATGTGTTTGCTTCTTTTTGTTCTAGAGGTTTTGGATCCGTTGTTGTATCACTTGTATGAGGTCATTCTAATTGCCTCATGAAGAAAATAAGTGTTTTGAATTTTTCTCTTAGTACTACTCTAGTTGTGTCCCATAAATTTGGATTTATTGTGTATCCATTTTCATTGTATTTCAGAACATCTTTAACTTCTGTCTTTATTTCTACCTTAACCAAGTGGTAACTCAGTAGAGAGTTGATCAGTTTCTATTAGTTTGTGGCCTTTCTTTTTTTTTTCTGTTGTGAAATTCAACTTTAATCTACAGTGCTTTGTGAAAAATTCAATTTTGTTGTATTTAGTGAGATTTATATGCAACTAAGTATTTGGTGAATATGTAGAAAGTTCTATGAAGGGCTGAGAAGCTATTTTTTTTTACATTTAGGGTGAAATGTTCTCTAGGTATCCTTTAGGAACATTTGAGTCCTAATGTCTGTTAATTTCATTTTATCTCTCTTTAGTTGATAGTTGAACTACCTGTCCATTTGTGAGAGAGGGGTATTAAAGTCTTTCCCCATTAATGTTTGTGGTTAAATAATTTATTAAACTTTAATAATGTCTCTATTGCAAATGTGGGTGCTATTGCATTGGGCATAAATGTGAAGAACTGGGGTATCATTCTGGTCGATTTTTACTTTAATAAGTATTAAATGTCTTCCTCCTTGTCTTTTGATTAAATTTTGACATCTATTTTATTAGATATTACCTTAGCTAAACCAGCTTGGTTCTTGGGTTCATTTGATTGAAAAGTCCTTTTCAATCAATTTACTCTGAAACATCTATCTTTAATTTGAGTTGTGTTTCTTATATAAAGCAGAAGGATAAATGCTGTTTTCATATCTATTCTATTAACCTGTGACTTTTTATTTGTGAATTGAGTCCATTGATACTGAGAGATTATAATGATGAGTAATTGCCTGTTATTTTGTTGTTGTTGTTGGAAATAATGTGTATATGTGTGTGTGTTTATGCATGTGCATGCATGCCCATGTGTGTGTGTTTGTGTGTTTTCCTGTTAATTTTGCTTATGTGAGAATATCTATTGCCTCTGTTTTCATGTGTTGTTAATTACTTGGGTTATAGTTTTCCTTTTAGTATCTTTTGGATGGTTAATTGTTTGAATTTGAATTTGTCATGAAACATACTGTTTTCTCCACCTATGGTTACTAAAAATTTTACTGGGTATAGTAAAGAGACTTTAATCCATATATTTTTCTTTGACTTATAGTCCTTTAAGCTCATTTCAATAATGGTTACAATTTTTTTCAACATTATTTATTTTTTGATCTATAGGCTGTTTTTACATATTTGATAATTTTTTCAAGTTCCTACAGTGAACATGCATCTTGGAAAGATTATAAACAGTATGTGTCAATGTATTATGTAACAGTTCATTTCATTAGAGACTGCAAACTTTCAATTCTCAGTCCTTTTGGGAATGACGCATATTCATATAGCTATATTCTTTTTTTATATGTTCACAATTAAAGTTGTGATTTGAAAAATGAAGAACAGTATGATTTTCTTTAATGTGGCCATTTTTTCTTTTACTGAACTGAATTCTTTATTGAGTAAGACTCAAATCTAAATTTACTCTTAATTCATCTTTTCTCTCTAGGAACATTTGTCATTAGGGTGACAGCCAGTGATGCTGATGACCCTGCAAGTGGCTATCATGCCCGAATCCTCTACAACTTAGTACAAGGCCAACCATATTTTTCTGTTGAACCCACAACAGGTATTTGTGAATTTTAAAAAAAACTTAATCCTCTATGGCTCCCAAGAAGAAAATGAGAGCACATATCACCTAGGTACAAACATGTTCTATAGAAGATGCTATATTTCAACATTAGTTACAATGCCATTTTCTAAGGTTTAATTTCACCGACTTATAAACAGTGTTTCCATGATTCAGAGATTGGGCTATCCATATCATAGATATGGATATTTGCATGTATGATATAAAATATTTGTAATTATTCTTATAAATGTATCAGAGAAAAAGGGCAAAATAATTTAAAAATATGAGAATTAGACATTACAGGAAACTGTCCAGATGTCATTTGCCAAAAGTTTGACAGCAACTTAAAAATTCCCAACTGAAATAAACTCTAGGAAATTGGAGACAAAACCTCAAAGACACATTTTTATGACTAACCAGATATCTATAAATTACTGTATGATATTAAATATGTGATATCATATAATAAAGAAATTGCTTAAAACACAGCTGTGTATTTGGCACACTTTTGTTTTTGGGACAGGCTCATTTTACATTTTATTAAACAAAGATTATCATTACATTTCCTGATTATATTAATCATTTGAATACCCTTAAAATCACAGTTGAGTTCATGTGTTTCTTTTTTAAGTATGTATTGAAAACAATTAGCAGTTATTTTATAAGTATTGCAAATGGTCCTTACACATGCTGAACAGAAACTTTACCCAAAACTCTATTATCAGTTGCAAACATATCCACTGGCTTCCAAGTATTTATATGACTCTGCTTGTTCAATGAGTATTTTGCTAAATGATTAAAAAATTAATTTTTGTGAATTCATTTGGAATATGTTGATATTACTCTTTGCCCTGGATTCTTGATACTAAAAAAAGTATGGAATATGATGTTTTGTTGTATTGTGGTGGTAACAGTCTTACTTCTCTAAAATATTATTTGGATTACTGAAGAGAGATGCTGATTTATTTTGTACAGTTCCTTTTAAAGACATTTCTATTTTAGTAATATTTTCTTGTTATGTATTTTGATCATGTTTCTTCTCTCTCAACCATCTCATTGCTATTCTAACCCCTAGCTTTATTCTCTCTCTCCTCTCTCTCTCTCTCTCTCTCTCTCTCTCTGAATGTCTTCTAAACAAAAATAAAAGTAAAAAGTAAGAGAACAAAAACAAACAAACAAAATACCTGAAAATGAAAACACATTAGTAGTCTCAGGTACAACCCATGCCAGTTAGAGAAATGGAGGTAAGAGGAACACCTACTAATCCCTAAGGTTACAAACCCAAAGACCCAACCCACTGTTACCCCTTTCTGACAAATGGACCCCTGGAGCCCTGCCCTTGATATCAGTACTTCTCAGCTTCAGACCACACAAATCAGAAGAAGAGATAGAGGCCATGCCACTGAGAAGAACAACTGGAGTCAGCACCAGTACCATTTACTGAGAATATAGTTGTGTTTATAATAAGAATCATAAACAAAATTGGTGTTTAATTTTACCATTATTACAATCCTTTTCATTAGTAGCTAGCATATAGCAGAATAACAGTTACAGCATGGGATGCTTACAAAGTCAGATATGAAGAGGTCATGATATAACAATAGAATAACAATAAAACTTGTATTACTATTTTAAAGGAGTCATAAGAATATCTTCTAAAATGGATAGAGAATTACAAGATACATACTGTGTAATTATCCAAGCCAGAGACATGCTTGGTCAGCCTGGAGCCTTGTCTGGAACAACGACTGTATCAATAATACTGTCAGATATTAATGACAACAAACCAATATTCAAAGAAAGTAAGTAGAAAGTTTCTTGGACTTCCATTGTAATTTAAATCATTGTAATATGCACAGATGCTAAAACTGGCTCTCTATATAGAACATTGAAGCAGTATGAAATTTACATAAAATAAATGTGTTAATTGTATATAGTAGAATTTTTCTAATTTAATATAAAAACACAAAATAGAGAAAGAGCATTGAGTGTGTATTCTACTGTTGTACTTACAAAATGCCACAGACAACTTATCTGTCATTTTTATACATTTTGGCTAGGTCTCACTAGGCTATAATCAAACAACACAGAGCATTTTCCTATATCTTTCAGGCATGATCCTTTCCCTGTTGATGTCAGTGATGTTGGCATTGTTCAGTTGCCTGTCTAGCTAGCACTAGACTCTCTTTCCTTGATGGCTGTTAGCTAAAAGACTAACTTAGGTTGTCTGCTAATTCTTGATTGACCACATATCTCAGAGCATGTATTAAAGCAAATATTTCTCACACTACCATATCTATGCACAATATTTTTGCCTCTACTTCCACTTCAGTATGTTCACATGATTAGAGTAGGCCACAAAGTGAGTCATGGTAAATTATCTTTGTCAATATTACCTTATTAGCAATTTAACTCTTTCTGTAAGCCTGCTTCCTGTGACAGTTTCAAAAAAACCATTCTTGGCATCATAGAAAATTGATTTGAATACACTTTGGAACTCTTTTTCTGCACATTCAAATGATAATTTAACTTGAAGTTTTGGTTTTTATTCTTTAGGAACAGAAGGTTACATTTTCTCTGATTTTTTTTATTGCATATGCTCAACCATTTAAAGTTTCTTTAGTTTTCTTTTCTCAGGAAGTCTCTCCTTAGTAACAAAAATTCATTTAAAAACCTTTTTATATGTCTTTATATGTGGCAATGTAACATAATCCAACACAACACATGCTATCCATAGTGCAATCTGATAACCAATTTCCACATTTTTAAAAGGAATTACCTTGAACATTTGCTTTCTTAGAATGTGAACTGTTAATATGTTCACTCTTTTGATGAAAATGCATCTTTTCTATCCAACTGCTACATTTTTGCTGTAGCTAAGGAGCATCCAGCAGTAAGGAATCGTGAAGGTGAAACCACTACCACATGTCTCGAGAGCTCACTTCCAATGCTTTGCACTTGTGTTTCTCTTTATGAAAGCAGTACCTTTTCTGTCCCAGAGCATCAACTCCTCCCAAGATATTTCTTCGCTGTTAAAGTATTTGAGGATGTTGGCCAGGCCTGCCCTGCCATGTTCCCAACTGCCCTTTGCCTGGGGAAAGAATTCTTCCTGTTTCTTTCTCTTTGGTGCTGTAATTGTAACTCAGGCATCTCCAGCTTTTTGACAAAGTGTACCAGACATATATGGAGAGAATTGAGCTTCTTAAAATTTCCTGGGAAAATGCTTAACATGCAAGGATGCCTGTTGTCATTTTTCATATATACTTAAAAATTATGTTGTTATATATGTTAATAGTTGAAATATATGTAACTATCTAAAATATGCTGCATTTTATTTGGAGGGTGAAAAATATTTTGTAATTTACAAGAACTGTAATAGAGGCTGGCAATAAAGAAATTAAATTAAAAAAACAAAAAAAAAACATTTTTAAAAGGATGGACAATTGTCAATTACTATAATAAAATGACCTTTGGCAAGAACAAAACAAAGAATGAAGAGAATAGCAGATATATTTGTAGGATACATTTTTGAGAAAATTCTGATAATTAAAATATATGCTACAAAAATCTCCAATTTCCAATAATAGAGAAAATAATAAGTATATATGCATATATTTAATAGAGAGAGAAAGAAATATTAAAATCTAAAGCAGGTAGCTTTCAGGAAAGGCATGAGTTTTACTAGGAGTAGAAATAATATGATAAAGTTAGGAGATTCAAATGATTAAAAGTTTATCATAAATTACTGGAATTTTGTTTTAAAGGTTTCTACCGCTTCACTGTATCTGAATCTGCACCCAGTGGAACAGCTATTGGAAAAATTATGGCATATGATGATGACATAGGAGAGAATGCAGAAATGGAATATATTATTGAAGAGGATGATTCACAAACATTTGACATCATCACTGATAATGAGACCCAAGAAGGGGTAATTATACTAAAAAAGGTACATATATTTAAATAATAGTACCAAATCTCATAAAATACATATAATTATTTTGAGTTGTTGATTATTGTTTGCTTCACTGATAATTGAACTCAGGGATCATGAAATGTAGCTTGGAAATTTAATTAATTTACAGATGAGCAATGTAGACACTTAAAGAACTTCTTAATTTTAATTTGTTCTTAAATTTATTTCAGAAGAAAATTAATATGGAAGAAAAGAACATTTAACTAATAAGAGAGTAATTCTAAGTTTTTCAAACTCTTATGTTCATAAATATAGAATTTTGTTTTATTTTAAGCAATAGTCATTTCAAATATGCTTAATGATCATAACCAATGAATTTTCAAACATTAAAATCAAACCTAGATGAAAATAAATGGGACATGAATAAGTTAATGTTTCAAAGTAAAAATTTGGGAAACTGAAATTATTTCTTCTAAGCATCCTTCATTTATTTGTAGAAAGTTGATTTTGAGCACCAGAGCCACTATGGCATTAGAGTTAAAGTTAAAAATTGCCATGTGGATGAGGAACTTGCATCAGCCCATGTAAATTCCTCCTCAACGTACATTAAAGTTCAAGTGGAAGATGAAGATGAACCTCCAGTTTTCCTCTTACCATATTATATATTTGGAATTCCTGAAGAAAAGCCATATGGATCAATTGTTGGAACAGTATCTGCTATAGACACAGATCGAAAACAATCTCCTATAAGGTAGGTTTTTAGATTTACTCACATTGGCATTGTGTGAATAAATGACTGAACAGATTTGTATCAACTAATGTCCATTGAAAATGCAAAACAAAAATTTTCTAACTAGATCTTTATAATGTAAGGGACTTGTAAAAAATATGAAAAAGGAAGTTTAAATAGCCTGTGTTGTTCCAAATATATTGAAAGTCAAGGTGAAAATATTTAAGAATAGAAAAATCCTCACCTAAAATTCATCACAATACACTATGCATATGTCTGTGTGTGTGTGTGGTGGAGGGTGTGTGTGTGTGTGTGTACACATGAGCCGTATGTGATATTTATGTGTGGAAGTCAGAGGACATCATGTATTTGTTCTGCCTTACCATTCTCTGAATTATTTCTATGAAACATATTCTTTCACTGAACATGAGACTAAGTTGGAAGCCAGCAAGAATTATAAGTACTTTTGTCATCCATAATCTGAAGAACTAGAATTATAGGCTTATAAAATGACAACCCTATATTTGAAAATCTAGGTCATTATGGTTGAACAGTTTGTGCTTTAATCCACTGA
The DNA here is from genome assembly GCA_004026605.1 of Ondatra zibethicus. NCBI lineage: Eukaryota > Metazoa > Chordata > Mammalia > Rodentia > Cricetidae > Ondatra > Ondatra zibethicus. The sequence goes on along the minus strand of PVIU01013015.1, from coordinate 5,629 downwards.
TCCATCCCTGGCTCTGAGAATCAAATATGCTTACTTTTGTGTGTTTGTGTGTGTGTGTGTGTGTGTGTGTGTGTATGCAACTGTGTGTATATACACTTTTGCTTGTTCTTGTTTGGTATGTGTTCAAGTCAGGAATAAAATTTGGGGAGTTTTTGTTGTTTTTTTCCATGTCTGTCATAGAGATTGAACTCAGATTTTCAATTTTTTAATAAAAGCTTATAATAAATGAGCAAACTTGATGTCTGCTCTACTTCCTTAACTTAGGAAAACATAGAAGGACTGAAGGGTTATTAATAATGGGTGAGATAAATTTATGTCTTTAGTAAAGGAAAAATGTTCTATTTTTAAAAAAAACATAGTTTTATTTACTGTGTTTCAATTGTTTTTTCAAAATATGAGACATAATTTCAATGAATATAAAACCTAATATTTTATATAATTACTTTTAGTAATTGACCTGGCCTATTAACTCTCCCTAGCTTTTATCCAGAATACTACATAATATTCTGCATTGACTTGGAAGCTGAGAACTCTTTTGCTCTTTGGAGGCACTGCTTCTACCCAAAAGTTCCTGTGTTGTATTTAGACTAAGTTTTTATTTTCTTTCTTTTTTATCTCTTTCCTTAGGATGTTGCCTTTTAAAATGTAGTTTAATGACACTGTTCTGATTTCCATTAAATGGGAACAAGGTGAGGATGTTTTCTTGAACAAATTCAAGAAAACATAGTGTTAGAAATGCTGACCTGCACAATAATTAAGAGAAATAATTAATACATAAAAAAATCAAAGGCAAGAAAGGCATTTCTACACTAATCACCTAATTTCAAGATTAACAAAATAACTTCTAATAGTAATGAAGCTTACCACCTAGAATTAACAGAACATCCTTCTCAAATCCAATCATCAGGAATTTTCCTGAGAAGAAAATTGTCCAAGAGTAGTGAAAACATATTATATGTTGAGAAATGTTCTACAAAGAAATGTTGATTGACAACACCAATTTGGGTAGAATAGAATATTATTGGGATTAGCAAGGCAAAGACAAATGTGTACCTTAATCTGATATGCCTGGTGTCACATAAAAACAATGAGGAAAACACAGGGAAAAGACTGTCATGTGCCAACATATTTAGATATTAAAGTGATGTTTCTAAAAACCACAACATGTTTATGACTATCAGGCCACAAGAAGTAAGAAAAGGCAAGGTCTTGTCTCCATGACAGGCTTCAGAGAGAAAGATGTATTGTATGAGAGTACATTTCTAGGAGATTATATTCCTCTACACTGGTATACTTCATTTTGTTTAATCAGAAAACAATATATAATTCTGAAAGATATAAATGCATATCTTTAAGAAATATGTAAGTATTTATGAACAATACATATATATATTTAGAGATAGCTATTTATATATATATATGCTTGTAATGACACAAAAACTTACATGAAGACCTTTATAACACATTTTACTTATGATCTCTAAAAAAAGAAATCATCATAATAGTCACATCCAGACAACATTGAGTACATGATTCTCTTCCTGGTAAATTATGAAAAAGAACATTTTCATCTGAATAATATATTTTACAAACGAAATTGTTCCTTGGTGATTTCCCTAACATGGTTTTTAATCTTCACCTGAAACATTAACTACATGTAAATTGGGTAAAAATAATACATGTATATATAAATGAATGAATGTGAGCCAGTAAGATGACCAATGCAGCAGGGGTGGGAGGGGCTTCTCTGACATTCTGTGGATGATTTGATTAAGTTCAGTTCCTGGTATTTGGATGGGAGAAGAAAAGTACTAAATCACACGAGTTGTCCTATGACCTCTTGAGTTGTGACATACTCAAGTTTATGTAAGCAAATGTTAAAAGCTAAAGAAGAGAGTACAGAAGTAATGAGGATTCTCAAAGGAGGTCCATGGGGTTAGATTGGCATATTTGTCATAATTAAGCTTCAAAGCCTTATTTCATGATTATCTTTCAATATTCATATGGAACTGTTCTCCAGTACTCATAGGTATCAAAATCCATGGTTATCATTGGAAAATTTTTTTCAATTGAAACCAATGCGTGTAAAGAGTCATGCCATTTTTATAGCAATAAAGTGGTTTTGAAATATATAATTAAAATAATAGAAATTATCAGTAACTGCACCAGCATGTCCAACACATTTCCATTTTTTAACTTGCTAAAAACACTAACAGATGAGTGATTGATAAAATATAGGATAGTTTCAAAATATTTTCAAGAGATTGTTTTTTAAAAATGGAGAAAAAGAATTCTTTAATGAACTAGCAGATACTGCCCTAATCAAGTGATCAAGTATTCATGTAATCAACATAGTTAAGACAGGGTCAGTATCATTGATCATTCATAGGATATGGCGAAAATGAAATAACACATTAGGTTATTCTTTCTCAAAATATAGAACAATTATTTTTAATCTTCAGAAAATGCCAAAAAATATAAGATATTTTACCAAATGTACAACTATGCTTTTAATAAATTTCAAAGTATGAATAAATTACGTAAGAGAGAATAAAGAGGTACTTAAAAGAGGTTGAACTGGGTGGAATTACTCAAGTAACAATTGTGAAAGTTAAAAAAATAATTAATATAGAAGTATAATTTTCTTCCAAATAAAAAAAGTAAATAAAATAGAAAGATGTTGAAAAAGTAAGGTGACAAGTAAGAAAACACAACAGTGAAATACAATGAGAAATTTTAGGTAGGATCATGAAAGTAAATTTAAACATCCTGGAAAAACTGGTGATATCTCCTTGTAATTGTAGTCTAGTTAAAGGCATTAGATAAAGAGATTTCTTAAACTTTGAAATAAAACTGGATTTAAATATTTTTCAGAGGATTCTACATGAAAATTATCTTGTAACAATTCTCTTGGATAAAAATTATTTCAAAATGTAATTTAACTGATCAGAGAGAAATTTACCAATGATATTTGTTACTGTGAAAGTCAAGATGAAGGTCAAAAGCTCCAAATGTCTTACTATTAATAAATTTTATGACTTTTCTTCCTAATTTATAAAAGGAATGGAAAACCAAGCATTGTGATCTACCTATGTAATATTAACAGTTAGGAATCTGAGAAAGAAAGATTGCTATATGTTTGAAACCAGCTTGGGCAGCAATATAAATTCTAATCCAGTGGTACTTAATATTCTTAATCCTATGGTTCTTCAATATTATTCCTTATATTATAATGACCCACTCCTATAAAATTATTTTGTTGACACTTCATAACTGTAATTTTGCATTGATATGAATCAAAATTTAAATATAAGATATACAGGATATCTGATGTGTGATCCCAATGAAATGGTGACTGCCAGAGGGGTCATAAACTGCAGGTTGAGAACCACAGATCTAGCCTATCATGAATTTCGGAGTGTGATCGTTTCTAAGAAAATCTGGCCTGGTGTTGGGGCACATGCCTTTAATCCCAGCACTCGGGAGGCAGAAGCAGGCAAATCTTTGTAAGTTCAAGGCCAGCCTGATTTACAAGAGCTAGTTCCAGGACAGGCTCCAAGCTACAGAGAAACCCTGTCTCAAAAAAAAAGGAAATAAAGAAAATCTGTAAGCTAACATAAAAGGAAATAAACAAATTAATTTTAAACTGAAATCAAGGCCAAGAATAAACAATCTTCTGAATATGGACTAGAAAATAAATGGCACAGATACATGAAGACAGGGGTTTCTTTAATAAAACAAGAAAAAGAGTAAGTATTGACTATCTATGCTAGTTTAGTTTGAATAGTTATATTTTTATATTTTTAAAAATGTATTATAATTAAGAATTTCTCCATTCATATATAAACTCTTTTTCCCTTTCAATTCCATGACCTCTGTTTTTATTAATTGTTCTTACACACACACACACACAAATACATGTACATATTGTGTACACATATGTTTATATACATGTTTTCAGAATTGACCATTTGGTAACAATTGGTGTGGTCTTCCCTGTGGAAGATTATTTCTCCCATGTGCAGGATTCTTAAATTGCTTTCATATTTTTGCATAGGGTTGACGCCTCCTTGAGATTTTCACATCTACTTTGGCATGTCTGTTGGTGCTGTCCTTGTTCAACTCATGTTTGCACAATCAAAACTAAGATTTCCAGGTTTAAGCTTCTGAATTTACTAGAAAAAAAATCTTGCCGGGCAGCGGTGATGCACGTCTTCATTCCTAGGACTTGGGAGGCAGAGACAGGTCTGTGAACTGTGAGTTCGAGGCCAGATGGTCTACAAGAGCTAGTTCCAAGACAGGCTCCAAAAGCTACAGAAAAACCCTGTCTCAAAAAGAAAAAATCTTCATGGTCCCCATTCCTGTGCCTCCACCTTTTGCCCGGCGATCTTGTTTGCTTCCAATTTCCAGAAGGATCTATATATCTTTTTCTTTGAGTCCATCTTGCAATTTGGCTTCTCTAGGCTTGTGAGCTATAAGATTAGTGTTCTTTGTTTATGGCTAGGTTTCACTAATGAGTGAGTACATACCATAATCATCTTTTTGGGTTTGGGATATCTCACTAAGGAAAGTGTTTTCTTTTTCCATCCATTTGCATACAAATTTAAGGATGTCATTTTTTGTTACCGATAAGTAGTATTCTAATGTGCATATATTCCACACTTTCTTGACCCATTCTTCCATTGAGGGACACCTAGGTTGTTTCCAGGTTCTGGCTATTACAAATAATGCTGCTATGAACATAGTTGCACAAATGCTTTTGTAGTATGATTGGGCATCTCTGGGGTATATTCCCAAGAGTGGTATTGCTGAATCCTGAGGTAGGTTGATTCCCAATTTCCTGAGAAACCGCCACACTGATTTCCAAAGTGGTTGCACAAGTTTGCATTCCCACCAGCAATGGATGAGTGTTCCCCTTACTCCACATCCTCTCCAGCATAGGCTATCACTGTTTTTTTTTTTTTTATTTTATCCATTCTGACATGTGTAAGATGGTATCTCAATGTTGTTTTGATTTGCATTTCCCTGATCACTAAGGAAGTTGAACATGACCTTAAGTATCTTTTGGCCATTCAAACTTCTTCTGTTGAGAATTCTCTGTTCAGAATATTACCCCATTTTTTAATTGGGTAATTTAGCATTTTAATGTCTAGTTTCTTGAGTTCTTTATATATTTTGGAGATCAGACCTTTGTCCGATGTGGGGTTAGTGAAGATCTTCTCCCATTCAGTAGGATGCCTTTTTGTCTTAATGACAGTGTTCTTTTACAGAAGCTTCTCAGTTTCAGGAGGTCCCATGTATTCATTGTTGCTCTTATTGTCTGTGCCACTGGGGTTATACATAGGAAGTGGTCTCCTGTGCCCATGTTTTGCAGGCTACTTCCCACTTTCTCTTCTATCAGGTTCAGTGTGGTCGGATTTATTTTGAGGACTTTAATCCATTTGGATTTGAGTTTTGTGCATGGAGATAGATAAGGATCTATTTTCATTCTCCTACAGGTTGACATCCAGTTATGCCAGCACCATTTGTTAAAGATGCTTTCACTCTTCCATTGTATACTTTTAGCTTCTTTGTCAAATATGAGGTGTTCATAGGTTTGTGGATTAATATCCGGGTCTTCAATTCGATT